>WUAM01000167.1:1211779-1287651 GCA_024336885.1 Actenoides hombroni | reverse complement strand
AGCCTCCTTTGCTCCAGGCTCAACAACCCCAGGTCCCTCAGCTGCTCCTCACCACACTTGTGCTCTAGACCCTTCCCCAGCTCCGTTGCCCTTCTCTGGTCACGCTCCAGCCCCTCAATGTCCTTCTGGGAGTGAGGGGCCCAGAACTGAGCCCAGCATTCGAGGGGCAGCCTCACCAGTGCCCAGTCCAGAAGGATAATCCCTGCCCTGGTCCTGCTGGGCACCCTAGTGCTGACACAAGCCAGGATGCTGGTGGCCTCCTGGGCACATGCTGGCTCATCTTCAGTACATAACACACTCTTGTCTTCCAAGTGTTTACCATCTGCACCAAAGTGTTCTTAGGAGACAATTTCTGAAAGTGCTGAGATCACAATTACTCTCCACCAGTTTCTTGTTTACTGAAGTTTACTAGTTCCCAGAGATTGTGTGCCCTCAAGGTGTATCAGCTTTACTAAAGCACAACACCCCTTTCTGTAAATCTTCCCTCACATACATCTTTAGTCCACCACAGCCACCCAAACACAATTGCTGAGGCGTTTGCAGTAAACACTAACACAGGGATTCCAAAAGCATTACATCCCTGGCTTACTTAGAAGCTTTGGAAAAGCCACTGACTAACAGGCAATAGTAGACACATCCAATTTCTTTAGCTTGCACAGTCATACACCTTCTCTGCAAAAAAACAGAATCATGATTCTCACAGGAGAGCAGAAAACACTTTATTATGACTATTAGTATTATTATTATTTCTTCATCAAAGTAATCAGTACAGAAGGAGTCAGGGGGCTCTCTCTTGTTGTCTATGCTGCATTTTTTTCGTCAGCTGCAACACCCAGAGATAAAAAGCAAGCTATTTCCTGGTGCACTGACTGCGAACAGGAACACTCCTCTCGGCCAAATTGCTGTCTTTAGCCCGAGATAAACAAGCAACCTCCACCGAGTCTTAGCAATCCACTGCTCCCGGGGTGTCCTGCCTACTCAGCAACATGCTCCCTGCAGCTACAAACACCAGAATGCCACCTGAGGTTCTCTGCAGTTCTTGGCCTCAGGAGAAATAGATTATTCTTCTCCATTTACTTCAGAATACACAAAAAGGAAAAGAAAGTAATATTCTGGCAGGCGAGCAGGAGGACTTCCAAACACACGTGTTTCTCCCTCCACTTACAAAGGCCGTTAGGGATCAGGGAAAGCATGCCAAGGAACGTTCAGCCCCTGTTCTGGAGAAACAAGAAACAGAATCTACAATTAACGAAAGCTGAAGCCACCCAATGTTCGAGTTCCTGCTACCGAGCCAAATCTCTGCTACAAACTGAAATCACAGCTACACGAAGGCGACCGCACTTTCCCACTGTGCAGATCATAAATGAACAGCATTAGTCATTTTGCCATTTGCAATAAAATATTTCTGTGCATTTTCTCAACTACCACTGTTCTACCATCACCGCAGAAGCTGGTATTTCAGTTTTCCTTGAGTTCCCTGCCATCTACCAAAGATCCGTCCGAGGTAACTCCTGGCCCCGGCTGGCAGTTCAGCATTACCCTGTGCACGCTGCAGTCCTTGGGAACACAAGTTCTGCCTAAAAGGCGTCATTGGCATCCAAGGTCCCTCATTGTGCTCGCTCTCCAAGCGCCGGAGATCGACCCAGCTCCGGCTCCGCGGACGGTGGCAGGTTCATCCCTGCCGAGGAGTCCCCCTGTGCATTTACAGGCTTGCGGGACTGTCAGGCTGCTGGAGTTTGCATCACTCCCATCCACTTGGCAATCCAGAGCCGTACGCCGGGCCGAGTGTTTCCGGAGAGACTCAGACACACGTACAGAGGTGACGACGAGTGCACGCAGGGGCAACGTCAAGGTGGCGAGTGAAGAGTGGGAGAGGATTTCACAGACACTGCCTGCCTTTTCCTCTGGCACCGATAAAGACTCGCTGTTGAGATTTTTCTATTAAACCTTTACAACACCGGGATCCGAATGTGCTGGAAATAACCCAGTGCAATGCGTTGGAAAATTGTTAAGCCATAATCATTTCAGCCAAGAACATTGTATTTAGAACAGCTCCACCATTTTCATTAGAACTTCAGCAAACATGGAGAGCTCTTTACTCCCCATTTAACAGCTATTTTTGTCAAGGCCAGTATTGCTATTAATACTACACTATTAGATGCTCTGGCTGCATTTTAATCAGAACTAGTCTCCTCTTCATTTTAGGCAGAGGAAGAGTGTTGTTACCTACCAGATTGCCAGGCTGCTGCTGCTGTCAGTGTGCAGAGTTCACCCACCTGCAGCCAGAAGAGCAGCAGAAGAAAAAGGCAATTCCAGCTCTGGCTTTGAATTCAGAGGTTTCCTCGCAAGGCAACAGAGCATCTAACCTGGTAAATGAATCTGGGGAAACCAAAAGGCAGGAAACTCAACAATCCCCGACTAATGTGATACCTCTCCTGCAAAAAGACCAGACATTTAAGTGGAACCCACAGTGCTGCTCAAGCCCCTGTTGCTGGCTGGCTGTCATTTCCTACCTGCAACTGTTGTTTGAACAGTATCTCTCAACCTGGAGACCCAGCTGATAAGCAGACCACACAGTTTTAAGGTTTCCAGAGTCTGAGCTTCGTTAATCACAATAAAAAAATTAGTGTCAAGGTTGGCACCTCCAGTATCCCTGCTGGGGACCCTTCAGTGACAACGTGGGTCTTTGGATCTATGAAGCACACAAAAGGATGCTCCTGCATAGTAAAGAAAACTCAACATTAAATATTTTCAAAGGAAGGAGGAAAGGTAACTGGAAGAGCAGTTGCTGAGTTTTGCCTAGCTAGGAATTATTAGTGACATCCATGTTTAAGGCATCAGACGTTTCAATTTGCCTCTGTTTACTCCCTTATTCCCCTTCTCACACCTTCAGCAGCTCCTAGGAGCAACTTCATAACAACATACCCATAGGTGATGTGCATACATCTCTCCAGCCTGCCTCACACACACATAATACAACTACTAAACTTCTTAATACAACCAGTTTGAACATTCCTAACTGGCAAAGATCCTCCACAACACACTATTACGCCTTGAAACATGCTCCTCACTCGGCAGTCAGCGACATTAGCAGTCACACGACTATGGCTGTCCCACAACCTTCTCAGAACTGGCAAAATCTGTTCCATGCTACTGGTTGTTTTTAAAAAAAACACCCCTACAATTCCGGATGATTCAAAACTTCCCCATAAATCGAGGTGAAATAGTTCCAGCTCCCTACCTAACACGGGCATGCTTTGGCAAGACAAGTTTTCAGGTAACCTGCGGCTCTTACTGTATGGCAAGTATCCATTTTTAGATGCTGGGCTGCCTTTGTAGATGTTTTCAAGGAGATGCTTTTCCACCACCCCGGAGTACCACAGTGGAGAGGGTTCTGGTAACCATATATTATCCCAAAGAAGCAGCAAGGAGGAAAAGAAAATACACAGATCAAGACAGAGCTAGAAAGGCAAACATTGTCAGAGGGAAGGGAAAATATTCACCTCTGCTGCTGCTGCTTATGCCTTGAGATACATGCAAACCTCTGTAAAAGGATGGGGGGGGAATAATTCCAGCACGGGGTATGCAGAGCAAGGCCTGGCTGCCTTTTCAGCCCGGATGATTCAAGGTTTCCAATGTTTCTGGAAGTGCAAATTTCTCTTGACAGCCACAAATCCATTTGAAGAGCAATGACAATTAAAGGAACGTAATCTGTCACACTGCAGGGTTTTATTTTACTAGATAATGCGTTGATATATATATACACACACAAGAAGGAAAAGCATATTTTGACATTTAAAGCCATCCTAGCTTGGCTGTGCCACACAGCCCAAGCTGTCAGGAGAAATGTGGGAGTACTGCAAAGTTTTTAGATAACAACTTCTAATTAAGAGACAAAGTTGAATTTTTACCAAATTAGAGCACGCACAGCTTCTCTCACACAAACACAGAAATGAAAAACATTTGGCTAACATTCATTTTTCTGGCCAGTCACTGCTCCAGAGCTGCAGCTGGGACTGACTGCAAGGTTTACTTCTCCAGAACAACCACCTCCTTTGGAGGCTGAAGCACCAGGCTGAGATTCAGACGATTATGATTCAAACCCTGGCTCTGACACAAGCCACTTCTCTAACTTTGGGTAAATCCTTTAACTGACACTTGCTCTGCTCCCAGTTTAATCTCTAAAATCAGGATAATCCTCTTTCCTTTTCCTAGACTTTGGGAATAGGGTAGGATAGCTTGGATACCAGAAATGCAGCACATAGCTCTCTCTGGAGGCTAATTTCACCATCCAAAAGGAGTGACTGACATTTCTGGAAGCTGCTTGTGCTTTTGTGGACTTCTAGTGATGGTCCCTCTCCTCACCTGCTAAAATGCCCATCATGAATAGATGGCTCTAATCTTAAGAATTATTGGTGTATATGTTAGTACCCTTAACAAACTTGTACAAAACTTCTGTGGGAGGAAACTGGTTTTTTTCTTTCTTCTACAGTACATTCTCTAAGATGCAAGATGAAGGAGGAACATGTTTCTGTAATATGGATTAGAGACCATGCACTAAACCCACGTTTCTTAAACTGGAAGCACGACGTACGTGTCTGATCAGAGTATGATAATAGGAACATTTGAAAAGCATGGAGATAATCTCATGCCTGTACAGCTGCAAGAACTTAATGGCTGTGGCAAGGGTAGTTACCACTTGCTTGCCCCCCCCCCACCCCGGGCAGCATTTGCAGCAGCATGCACAGCTATGGACCATTCAGCATCTCCAGCAGCAGCTTAGTTAGTGGGGTATTACAACCAGTCCTTAAGATATTTGCTGCACAATGGAGTAATGGCAGGGGGAAAGCAAGTACAGCCATGTGTACCTTTTTTCTCCCCTCCTTTCTCAGCGGTGGAAGAGACAGAAGACTAGTTGCTCCCTCCATTTGCTCTTTCTCTCCTTACCTCCTTTGTATCACTTATCTTGAGAACAGCTGGTCATATATATAAATACGAGTGAGGTCAAAGCTGTTACAAAAAAAGATTGATTTGACCTAGAAATGTTTTGAGAAGTACAGTGTAGCCAAGATGCTTATGGAAAGCATCAGGGAAAACCAAAGACATTCATAGTGTCTTCTTCCCACAGGGACACCTACAAGAGAAACATTTCCTTTGACCCCCATCTCTCCCCTCATTCTGAGGGCCAGCAGTGTGATGCACGTCTCGATACTGAAAGAGGGAACAAGTGTCATTTTGCAGCCCCGAGAGACTGTCAGCAGACAGAATAAAGAGGAGGAGTCACAACCACACCAAATGCATAATTACTGGGGGATTATTTCCCTATGTAAAGGAAAAGACACTTTGTCCAAAGCAATTCCAAGAAGTTGGCAACTTCTGCAGCCTCACTCAAAAAGCAGAGGATTTTTGTCACGGGATTCTGTGGGATGCTGGGTTGTTTTGGGTTTTGTTACAGGTGATCTTTACTGACACTGCCACATTATAGTGCTGCAAAACCAGTTTGGGTTTTGAGGCACAGCACAAGAGAGGTGTGGGGATTAGGGCTTTCACTGCATGCTTCAGTACCTGCAACAAACCAACTCCTGAATTTGGCTGTTCACAAGGCTTAGGATGCTGGCTGAAACCTCCTAAAGGAGCTGAACAGCACCAGAGGAAAAATCAGCTGTCAGTTGTTCTGTTGTTTGTCTAAGGGCACTGTAAGTCTGTCCTGAATCCCTACTCCTTCGTTAACCTCCCCATGCTGCAACTCAGCACCTCAATTATGCACATTTAAATGTCTGTAGGGCCATGTGATAAACTAGGTCACTTGGGAGATCAAAAGACCCCCTTCCTGTCTCTGCCATCTTTCTGACTCCCCATCATTTCAATGTTTCAGTTCCACAGTGCAGCCCCATTTACAGTCACATGAAGGCAACTGGTAGGGCAACAAACAGCAGCACAGGGCAGGGAAGTGCTCAGGTTGGATTCTCTGCTGATACTGGTATTTATCACAGGCTTTAGACTTTCAAGCTGTCTGAAGCCACCTGGATACAGCAACACTTCTGTAAATCAGGAGGCTCAGACAAACCTGCCAAAAGTGATTTTATCCTACAGAAACTACATGGCATTTCACCTCACAAACTCCACAGTCAGAGAAGATAAAGCTTAGAAAAGGTCTGGACAGCGACAGCAGTGGTCAAGAAGCCTCCCCTTGTCTCTCTCTAAGCTAGCAGAACGTAACAAAGCTCTCTTTTGTCAGTCTTGGGCTGTCTCATTGCAAATTAGCTCTCACGAAAAGAAAAGCAAGACAAAATACCCATGGAGGGATGGGGTGGATTTGTTTGTACAATGCCTTTTGTTCCACGTGGCAACATGGAAATGCAAGATAAGGGTTTCTATTACCCAGAGGCTATGGGGCACATTGCACTCGGAACAGATGTAAGTCCCATTAATGCTCACCGGCGCTGAGCGCGCTCAGGGAGAGCGGAACAGCCACCGCGTTTCCACCGTGGTGTTTATGGACAGAAAACACTCGCTATCTGCTTGTCTTCCACCAACTTCAGGGACAGTCCATGGCAGCATTCGCTCAGAGGAAACAAAATGGAACAGAAATGCAGGTGCTAATTACCTGAAACCATTCACACTATACCATTGTTCAACAGCTCCTCATCTGCACCAGTATTAACCCAACGCCTCAGCCAGCCCATCTGAATGCTGCACACTGACTAGATTAGGAGATCATGGAATCTCGGTCAAACCTCTGCAAAACATACTTTAAATGGACAACTGCAGAAAAATAAGTAATCTAACTTGTACCAGTGACACTGTACAAGGGAGTGCAAAACTGGCTGAGAAGAACCAGGAGCATGTGTCTCCTGGGGCACAGGCAGGGTGTTCTCAACTGAGGCATGAATGCATGCCTAAGATACCAGAAAGGCATGGAATAATTCCCGGATGGTGAAGGGCTTCATGTGGCATTCGCAGCAGCTCAGCCCGTCCCATGCAATATTTGATGCATGACATCAGGAAGACACTGCTCTCACCCTGCTTTAGTCCTCAGGATCTCAAGTACGTGGCCATCATGCTTCCCGAATGCCAGAATAAACAACTTTTAAAGGCACATAGATTCACTCAGACCACAAAAATGTAGTCAAACTTAAAGCACCGAGGTCTCATTAAATGCACATTGCAGACCATCAGGTTACATGACTAGTCCAATGTGACTGTCTCATGTTCAAACCATTAATTTTCTTATTCAAGGGATCACTCATTTGTGATTGCATGAAAAGCGTCTCCTCCTCTAACCAAGTCTGTTTATGAGAACGAGCTCTTCTTGTTCTCAGACCTCCCCCCAACAAACCTTCTCTTCTTTTAGCTCCTCCCTTCATAACAAACTTCCTATATGCTTTAGTCCCTCCCGTCTTGAGAAATCCACACCAAAACACGTAAGCCACTCCGAGATGACTACAATAATTATCTAACATACCTTCCAAACAAATCCAGCTTAGAAATGTCTTCTTTATGCTCTTACAGTCAATGGGAATGACTTCTAACAATACCTTTATGACTACTTAGGTAAGCCCTTCAGTAGCTTTGGCCATGCTCCTGCTGTTGTTCTGTTTCTTTTCACACCTTCAGAGCCACCATTCCCTGAATCCTTCTCCTAGTTCTGAGTGCTCCCTCAGCGCGTCCTCTACTGAACTCCTCACACTCCACAACCTTTCAGGTTTTTTCTGTAGTTCCACTGGTCTCTGTCTTTTTTTTTTTTCCTCTGTCTTTCCCTTCCACATTCCATCTCGTTTGCAAACACACATTCAGCAATGCTGATGACATACCAAATGACACACCTTCTGTTCAGATGGGACTGTCAGCTTGTTTCCTTCTACTTTTCTGTGTTATGTTTAGCAATTACCACAAACTCATCATGGCTAAAGCAGACATCTTAATTTTCTTCTCAGACTCTCTTGCCCTTTATCTTCTTTCCTCATGACTCCTCAACAATAACAGCACCTTCCTGTTGCACCAGCTCATAACTTGAATACCATCTTCATCTCAGAGCTCGCTCTCAATTCTTGTATCTTCTATCTGAGCCATACCTCAGCCTGGCAGACAGTTTCCACATAGTGTCGCTAACAGGCCATCCATGGAGTCCTCTCATCTGCAGAGATAAAACTCTCTTGACAAATGCAATCTTGTTCCACAGCTATTTATCCAAAATGCTGCTTTAAAGGCCATTTTCCTAGACCATCCCTTTGGCAATGTTATTGCTTTCTCTGCAAGCCTCTGCTAATTCCCTTCTCTCTTTCACATCAATAATAAGTTATGTACCATTGCAAAGTTTTCCAGAGTTTACCCACAAGTCTCTCTCACCTCTTCTTCAATATCAAAAGATCAATTTCTACCTCTGTTGTAGCCCCAGGGATTCTATCAGCTCTTGTCCAGAGCCTGAAAATGTTTTATACCCCGTGGGTGGCTTCTAGCTCCACTGAAGTCTGCAGGATGCGGGGGCCAAGATTTTGTCTTACAAATAATTTCTGAAATCAGTGAAATTAGTTGCAGTATGTAAAGTTAAGTATGTGCCTCGGGCAAGGTCTACTTCAGAAATGGTTTGCTGGTATCATTATGCAAAAGTACAACCCATCTTGGCACAACCGAGGCAGTGAATTCTATCACAGGCACAGCCTATAGCAATGACATCGTCTTTTGTTGGTAGGATTTATAGTAGTGCATAAAATTGAAAAGAAGAAAAAAAGTCAATTCTTTCAGCAAAAGCATTTCTGGCAATAGAAATGCAGCTTTGTTAAGGCTGCTATTAGTATAGAAAAGATCTAATAAACAAGCAAAGAAACAAATCACACCAAAACTCACTCAATCTGAGAAACCCAGCTGACATCATCTGGTCTGAGCTTTTTCTAGGACTGGGACGTGGGTATGAAAACAACCAAATCATAAAAGCAAAACCAAACACACACGTGTATGATCTACATATGTGCACAGGTATATAGAGATTGATCTAAAAAAATACATAGTTTTTATTGAAAAGTGTTATCCCTACTGCTGAAGTTGAAAAATTGACAGCCCAGGAAAAAAAAAAACCCAAAACACAGAGCTTCTGTGTAGACCACGATCCTTCACACTATCACAGAAACACAGGTAAATCAGGACATTCACAGATACATCTCGGATTAAAGGACTGCTTAGACATGACATCATCCTTCGGCTTCTCCTGAGACTATCTGGAAGAGTGATGATAACACTTCTTGCCCGAATTACTCTTACAGATACGGCACCAGTGATGGTATATCCGTAACGATGATGTAAAGTCTCTCATTCATCAGACACTAGCACTAGATCTCTACGACGCCAAGGATATGAGAAGTCACGGTGGGTTTCTAGTGCTCTGATGTTACAAGTTTTAAATGGAAAATACTGTCACCGATGGACCAAAAATACCAAACTTAATGCTCACACAAAAAGCTTAGCTCTGAGTTGGTGAGTAGGACCACTATGCTCATTTCCATTACGTTATTTTACATCACTGCATTGTTACTGATTTCATTAGAATTACATTAGCATAAAACTAATATAACTAATATACTAAAAGGATAAGAATATATTTCTTTCTTCCTGGCTAAACTAAGAAACCATTGGGAGACATTAACTATGAACCATCTCGCTGTCGTTTTTCAGCTACTTTTAAAAACCAGAGCTTCTCTTTAGAAGCATTTTCTCTGTCTACTAAAATCTTCAGTCCACACGTAAACCGGCGTAGCTGTTGAACTGGTGAGAAACATTTTGCACTGTTTGCACAAGGCAATAGGAGGGGCAGAGCAACTACAGAATCATAAAATCAATTAATTGTTTTGGTTGGAAAAGACCTTTAAGATCATCGAGTCCAACTGTTAACCCAGCACTGCCAGGGCACCACTAAACCACGTCCCTCAGCACCACATCCCCACAGCTTTGAAACCCCTCCAGGGATGGGGGCTCCACCACTGCCCTGGGCAGACTGGGACAGGGCTTAACAACCCTTTCAATGAAGTTTTTTCCAATGTCTAACTTAGACCTCTCCTGGTGCAACATGAGGCCGTTTCCTCTTGTCCTATCACCTGTTACCTGGGAGAAGATGAAGAGCTGCTCTGAAACCAAAAGCACTGCTGGTACGCTCTTCAAAGGAGCGGAACTCTGGTTTCTGGAAATGAGAAGATACAAAACTAAATGTAGATCAGCATCTTCTCAGAACTCAGGAAACAGATGCTGCAGATAGCACATTCACAGCATTTGAAGCTTTTTAATGAACGTGGGACACGAGCAGCAGAGTGTGTGTGTATTTCTATAGCGTTGCTTTTCTGAGGGTCTTCCCAGTTACTTATTGCCTGATATTTATCTTATTCCTACAGAGAAGCTCCACTTAATGTTAGTTAAATTTGCTTTGTTCTACTCTAATAGCATTTTTTTTATGTCCATGAAAGGCTGGCAAATACACACATTCACTAAATGCAAAGCTGTTCCCTTACCTACATTAACAGAAAATTTGGCTATTCTTCCATTCTTCTTCCAGAATTCATTGTGAATATTCAAGGCTTCAGCAATTACTGTAGAGCCCTGAAGTCCAACGCAGACAAAAGGACGGTGCTCTGCCCCACAGGAGTCTGGGAATAACACCAACTACTTCATAAAGGACAATCTTTCACTGCAGCATTTCATGCAGCTTTACAAACACCCATGAAGTTCCACGGCTCTGTTTATTAACATTTTAAGGCAGAAGAACGGAGTTTAAAACTGACTCAAGGGAACAAGCCCTAGCTCTCAGCTTCTCAAGCAATGGATCAGCCCAGCTCCAAGAAATGATTAGCTCCATTTACTCTGCAAAGCCCAGTGCTGCTGCACATTAGAAAATAGAGATTTGTATGGCCTTGTGAGCCAGAGCCATTTTTAAGCCTCATGAAATTAAAGAACCTCCTTTATTTCACTGCGATTGCTTTACGTCTGCGTAAAAACTGTATCACTGAACTCTACATGCCTGTTCCTGGATTTGTTGGTGGCCCCAGCAGCTGGAGACTGACACTCTGCCTCTAGAATATCTCCTAAAGGCAGAAACCCCCTCAGACAAAGAACCCAACAGGGGCTACCTTGCCCCTGTATAAAAATATACATCCCATTCAGCACAATGGGGTTTATCCCTTTCCTACCATTCCCCCACACGTACCCTTTTATTGCAACTGCTGAAAGTTGTGCTCTGCAACCCCAGGCTCTCTCTGCTCAGAGGTCTCCTGTTATGGTGGATAACACTAACAGTGCCCCTGGCCTAAGTCATCCAATCATAGAATGGGTTGGTTGGAAGGAACCTAAAAGATCATCTGGTTCCAACCCCCTGCCACAGGCAGGGACACCTCCCACTAGACCAGGTTGCTCAAGGCCCCATCCAACCCGGGCTTTACCCCCAGTATCCAGCACCCTCCAGGCACGTAACAGGAGGATGTCTTTGAACCGCGTCCCAGAGGACATCACCATCAAGCACAGTGTGACTAATTACAGAGATCAGATTAATGGCAGAAGATTATCTCATAGAAACAGGAGGACACGTGTCACATTCTACCTGCTAGACTGCTGCTCAGCTGCCCTGCACAGCTTGTGCCCTGGCACTCTGGTCTGCAGCATCCTGCCTCCTGGGTAGAGAAGACAGAACCATCCCTGCAAGGCCAAGGTGCTGCCAGACAGACCGTGGAGTAGCTGGCAATTGTCAGATGTGTCACTGGCAGTCAGGAGTTGAACCAGCATCACCTCTGGAACTCCAGGGAAGCCCCTCTGCAGCCCCAGCAGGCTCCAGCACGGTGCTGGCAGCTGGAACCCTGCACAGCTCCTGCTTCTGCCACGTGCTTCCCTCCACCTTCCCTGTACACAGCTTCTTCTGACAACTCCTGGGTGGCCGTGCTGCTTTCAAATGTTTCTGCTGCTCCAGACACTTCAACTTCTCCCATTTCTGCCTGAGCCCAACCTTGCAAAAAAACCTTTTAAACGTAAAGGCTTCCTAAAACATCCACTCCCCCTCTGCTTTCTTTCCTTCTTTTTCACCATCTTGCTTTCACACCAATTTCTTCCTTCACTCTGCCTGGATCTCTGTGATTCTCTCTGACATATCCCAGCTGTTCAGCATGTCCCGGGCTGTCTCATGCTCACCTAACTCCTCTGAAGTCAGACTAGTGGATAACCTGAGTATCTGTGTCTGGCATCTCCTGATGTACTCTGGCACTTAAAATCAGGAGGAGAAACGGACGTTCAGTATCGGCCAGCTCCCAAACGCTGGTGAGACAAGGGTGTTCAAATCAAAGCTGTTTTGTCTCAGAGAGCTTCACCTGCCCATCCAACCACCTTTTTTCTTACTGATACGCTGTGGCCACACACAGGTCCCCCTGGGGTTTTCCTTTCCTTGATGAACTTCAGCTTTTTGATGATCTGTCATTTTCCCTGCTAAAAACAACTGACCCAGTGTGGCCCACTGGGTAGTTGCTCATTCCAGTGCCTGACACCGCTCACAGCTTCCACACCAGCCCTGGTCCCTCCACACGAGCCTGAGACCTGCTTTCAGGGCATCACTGCATGCACTTTGTCTCATCCTTCTCATTTCCATAATAGACACAAGAGCAACAGCTACAGAGGGTTTTACGACTTTGCTTTGTAGTCTCACTTTAGCAGCATGCTAACTTTGCATGTTTACACTGCCTATTTTCTTTCAACCCAGCATGAAGAGCCATGAGTAAAAGTGAAATTATACATTCCCAGAGGGACTTTCTTTTGCTTATTGCTTCCCTCTTTCAATGCATTTATTAGAGCTTCTGAATTAACAGTGGCAGATGCAGGCAAAGAAAGAAAATTTTAATTTTGCAGATAATAATGGATTACAATACATTAACAGTACTGTAAAACCCACAAAGTGGAGGCACTCAAGGGATGTAGGAGCAATTAATGTAGTTGGTTTATTTACCTGACTCTGACACACTGGCAGGGCATTCAGAAGCAACTGGAAATGTGTTTACACAGGCAGAGCTCTAAGGCTTCTTCAGCATCACAGGCAAACATCCTGTTCAGGATTCAGGGGGACACCAGCTGCTTCAGGCAAAGGAAAATATCAGAATGTATCCCGAAACAGCAGCTTTAAGCACATCTTTAAAAATTTCAAAAACAGATCTTCTCCATTAAAAGAGTGGGCAGAGGTAAGACATTCATGAGGACATGGTATGAAGACAGTTCTCAGCTCTCAAGAGCTCTGTTTTTCTGGTATTCCAAGAGATACGTATCGCCAACACCCACCAAAAGCCCCAACTCCTGCACTTCCAACACAGCCACAGCCTGGGCACTGGAAACAAAAGCACCCAGGGTCCTGTTCTGCTTCCTCTTGAGTGGAAACCCCCATGGGAAAGACAGGGCATCCTTAGAACTCCCCACTCTAAACTATGCAGCATGTCCGAAGGAGGGCAACAGCAATGCTGAGGATTTAGAAGCCTTTGTTGCAGTGGAAATGGGTTAAACTAACTTCAAGCCCAGCCTGATGACCTCTGTTGACAGATGAAGGGATGAACATCCCATCCCATACTAGCACTGCACACACTGGGCACTAATTACTAACAAGACCCCAAAAGTTCAGCTGATAAAAATAAATTGACAACATAAATCAAGCCTCTCCAGCGGTAAAAAAGACAAAGCTGTTACCAGAGAGTCACAGGGCTCAAGGCAGGTGACAGAATCAAGGCAGGTCTCCAGTTGTGACCAGAGAGTCATAGGCAGCCAACTTGCAGCAGAGGAGCTTTAGGTTGGACGTGAGGAAAAATTTCTTTCCCACAAGGGTTGCCAAGGGCTGGCCCAGGCTGCCCAGGGCAGTGGTGGAGTCCCCATCCCTGCAGGGGTTTCAAAGACACACAGATGTGGTGCTGAGGGACATGGTTTAGTGGTGGACTTGGCAGTGCTGCATTAACTGTTGGACTCAATAATCTTAAAGGTCTTTTCCAACATAAACTATTCTACAATTCTATGTCTTGATGGCTTTATTATGTAATTTAGAAACCAAAGTCTGGCAAAATGGCCAACTGAAACCCTTGGAAGTCTTGAGAATGACAAAGTAGCAGAAACCTCCAGCAGCTGCAGTCACCAGCAGCACCTTCTTCTGACCAGCATGAATGGCCACCACTAGGCCCAGTAACGCCAGCAGCACCTAGACACTGGAGTAAAACCCGGCAAAAGTAGGCTCGATTGGCAATGTTCTCGCTGAGCGGAGGGGACACGGCCAGAACAGCTGACCCCAAAGTGACCAAAAGGATGTCCCACAGCCCATGATGTTGTGCCCAGCAATAAAAGCTGAGGGAAAGGAGGTTGAAGGAGGGTCACCTGCTGGTACGGCGCTGATCTTCCCAAGTAAGCGTGATGCTGGCTGAGACCTGCCTGCAGGAATGGACTAAACATCTCCCTGCCGATAGGGAGCAGTAAATAAATTCCTTACTTCACTTTGCTTGCACGCAGAGCTGTGCTTCACTTGTTAAACTGATTTTTTCTCACTTGCTATCTCCCATCCCACGGAGGGGGCAGTGAGCTGGTGGGTGTTGAAGTGCTGGCTGGGGTCAATCCACCACACATTCCCACAGCATAGGATACATAAGTGGCCTTCAATGAGCAATATAAATTTAATTGACTGGATTTTCTCTTGTAATAAAAGATCATGGACACGCACACACACACAAGTGTATTTCAAATATTGCCATTAATCTGCTCGCTCTTCCCATCTGCTTTTCTTGCCACGAATGTTGTACCTCTTGTTTTACTTCCTCCTACGAGTTGATGGTTTGTTTCAATGCTATGAACCTGGTTCAAATTGATTGATTTTCACTGCTGGGTGCTACAGTGAAACTATGAAATCTCCTTTATTTCTGTTTTTAGTGCTTATAGAGCTAGCTGGAAATGACTTTAATTTTATTTTTAGCTCTCTTTCATTTATATTATTCTACTTTCTACTCTGAGGCTGTGCTACATAGTTTGAGTTGAAATGCAAGGAGAGAAAAGTCTCCATTTTTTCAGCTCAAACAATGGAATAAGAAGAAATGCAAACATTTGTTTTAGGTAAAGGAATAAGGAAATCTCATCCTCACCCCAGTTTCACAGGTCAAATCACTATTCCTCATTACAACGGGAATTTTCCCAATGGTCTCAAACTTGCTGCTTCTATTTTAACTGGGTACAATATTCCCTTTTCCTTTTTCAGAAGTGCCTTAAATGTATGATTTTCAGAAACAAGAACATCAGTAATAGGTCTCTCTTTTCTTCATGTACTGTTTCAAACAGTTTACAGAGCTCAACTTCTGAAAGTGCCACTTCCTTTCCCTTAGAAAATTGGCTCTCATTAAAAAGATTCAGGCCAAGTGTCAAAATAGTTTTAGTAGTGAGGGTTTTTTTAAAAATATTGTCTTTGAGGCCCTCAATGAGATTGAAGTTTGTTGATTCCACAAAACACCTACCAGCAACTTTACATACTGCAGCATCTTTATAAACCAGATCCTAAGCGACTTTGGAAACCCAGCAGTAATGTTTATAATTCACACAGCTCATTCAAAACTTTTATACCGTGAAAATGTTTTTGTTACTTTTAAACTGCCTTTGTAGTAACCAGCCCATGGCAGCCTGAGACTGAAATTTTATTTCCAACTCACCTTTTCCTCCAATAAAAGGTGCCTTAAAATGTATCGGCCAAGTTGCTCATTAGAACTCAGCCCCTGATCACAACAGGGTTTAATGAACGGGCAGAAATGAACCAATGTTTCAGGGTTTTAATACCAAAATGAAAAAAACCCAACCAAGAATAAACCCCAATTTGATGGTAACTCTGTGCACTACCTCATACAAGACTATTAAACCAACTGGACCAGACTTCCTCCTATAGTTATATGGCCAGGTAAGACCCAGGGGAAAGCTAAAAATTGAAGTAGCAAAGCCAGTTAGTAGAGCAGAGTCAGCTGGATGTAACTTGCCATCCATTACGTGCGTTTAACCTCCAGGAAGTCAACAGTTGAGTCAGAAGCAATGCCAAAAGTCACTCCCCACTACTACTTACTGGTGTGATTTTTCTCGCTCGCCTGTCCCTACACAAAGCACCATCTCCCGGCTCCGATGAAATTCTGGCGCATCCATCTGCGGCTTCCCCCGTTGTTGCCAATGCTCTGGCACCTCTGAGGGTGATGCAGAGGTAGAATGTCAGACTGAGTCAATCTTGTCCCGCTGTTGAACATTCAGCTCTGCAATTCTAGTAATGAAATTGCTGGAGTGTTAAGGCACTTCCCCAATCTTCTATTAACCTAATGTGAGGTCCTGTAATGACTTGATACACACCAGCCACCTCAATCCTTGCTGAACAATAGGGAGACTTCTTCCCAGGGAAAACAAATTTTGGCCTGTTTGTCATTTCTTGATGTAAGGGTGATTAAGAAGAAAGATAATTCAGCAGTATTTCTCTTAGCCATGATGTCAGAAGGGGCTGAAAAGTCAAAGCACGCAATGCCCAGTAGTCAATGATGCAAAGCACTTGTAAGTGCCATAGTCACCCTTCCTTGGTGTATTCTTGCTGCTGTCCCTGTGCTGAATGCTTTCAGTCATGGGATATATATACTTTTAATTATGTTTTTTTTTTTTTAAGAGTGGAAGCAGAAGGACAAAATGTTTGTGCGGGATGTAAAGAGATTTAGGATGAAAATGAAAGACATCTCTCGTAGCCAGCAACAGAAAAGAGTTTTCCAGCAGACAGCTTGGGATGCAAATAAAGGAAGTTTTCTCCGAAAATTCCCTCTTTACTTCTATTCCTAAGGTTTTGTTTTGTTCTCCCACAGGAGGTGAGCAAACCCTGCTGAGTTCTGTGGAGAAGGCCAAAGTCTGCAGCAGCTAAGAGAGCTGCACTTTGTTCCCTAGGAATAGGAATCTGTCACTGCTGCATTCAGAATGAGTAATCCGAAGTGCAGAACTCCTGGTTATTGTCCCATAACATTAAATACAGTGAAATCACAGCACAGTCATGTATTACACACTGCAGAGCCTGACATTTTCATTGCTAATGTCACCTACAGCTTAAGGCTTTTTTCTCCATAAATCAAGCAGGATTTTTTTTTTCCCCTCCCTTCAGAAAGAAGTCTAAGGGCTATATTTCACAAAACAATGCCACAGCTGTCACACACTAACCACAGTCATTTAATAAAAAAAGAGAAGATTCTTTGGTCTACAAGCAAAAAGCTGATTCTGAGCCACCCTGATTTCATCACCCCCCTGAATATTGACTGTGCTTATTCACCTCTCTTTCTGGGCTGGGATTTCTTTTTACTTCTAGAATACTGCTAATTAAAAACAAACAAACACCCAAACCAACAAATAACTGCATATTTCTGAAAATTATTATTCCTGCCTTAATTTTGGATATCTTTCTGGTTTTTTTCTTTAAAATAAATTGTTAAACAAAACTGATGGCCAGTTAAGGAACTGTTTCTTTTCCCCAAAGGTTGCAAGGGGTGATTAAGGTGTGATGACCCCAGCTCCCAGCAAACACTATCTCTATCAGGCTCCTCCACATATCAACCAAGTTGGGTTTACAAGGCATGCAGGTGTTACCACAGTTCAGTCCAATTCTGGCAGATCTTTCCACAGATTTTCCTTTACCTTTGTTGTTGCACTAAAAACCACTCGATTTTTAGCCAGTGCCAAGACACACAGCAGAGCAAACAATGAACTATCATTCTCTAGAAAATGGACATTAAAATAAATATTGAGAAAAGAGGAAAGGGGAGATTATAGGGTTTTCTCAATAACGATTGCTGAACATATAGGATTAAAGTGGCCCAGAAAATACCTTCCTCCAAGAAACCTTCACCTCTCGTGCCTCTCCGCCTGACACTCAGTCAGGACACTTCATTTACTGTCTCCTCTGGCACAGTTTTCACGTGTGCTTATGGTTTGAAGAAGACTGCCCGGCTGTGGATGCCTCTCCAGACCAAGGGCATGTTTCCAGGATGAAAGCACTAGGATGTATTCTCTCAAATCACTGCTCATTTGCTGACAGGGCACACAGCCTCATTGCTTTGCTTTTCTTCTCCCATTTCTGACCATCTTAACAGCATTTAAAAAAACAGACAGGATGAGTGTCCTACAACCCATCTTCTGAAGAACTAAGTGTTTTCCTGCTATTCCCCTTTGGCTTGTCAGCACTGAGAAATAACCCCCTTTCATACAACTCATCTCATCTCTTCTTGATCCCGTCTGCAAGCAGAACGTGATCACATCCAGAAGGTCTAGAATCATAGAACCATTAGGCTGGAAAAGACCTCTAAGATCATCAAAGTCCAACCAATAGACTAGACTATTTCAGTTGGAAGGGAACTACAATGATCACCCAGTCCAACCCCCTGACCAGTGCAGGGCTGACCAAAAGTTAAAGCATGTCTTTAAGGGCATTGTCCAAACACCTCTTAAACACTGACAGGTTTAGGGTATCGACCACCTCACTAGGAAGTCTTTCCCTCTTTCTCTCATCCTGTACCATTAGCCTATTAACAACGAGCCCATTTTGTACCTCCTCTATCCACATCAAAAACAGGACAAGCTTCTGTGCTCAAGAAGATGCACAACATGCTAAACAGCAAAGAAAATTAGAACCCAGAGATTATAATCTGACCCTACCATTGAATTTGCTTCAGTGTCATCTCCAACAGAAGGGAGCTCCAAGTGGCAGCACACAGGATTGGAGTCATACTTTTTACCTACATCTAGTTCATGAAGGCTCTTCTATCTCCATATTTTAAGTCCTGGTTCACTTTTTCAGTGTCACCTGCACCCACGAACGATGCTGCATTTAAATTTCCAATTTGCAAGACAGGGCTTGAAAAACACCTTCCCCCGTAGAGAGTAGGAGGTTTTTCCCACTGAAAACAGAGGAATGTATCAAAATCAAAACACAATCTAAACATCCACTGAACACTGGGGTTTTTTTCCCCCCATTTCTCTCCTTTTGTCTACTTTGTTTTGACTTTTTCATTAAAACCTAATCTTGCAAAATGTCATTTTTTGAGCGTTATCGGAATTCAAAATGAAACCACCTGCACTGCAAGTAATTATTCCTTCCTTAGACACACACAGGAATACCAGTGGGGACTGCACCCCCAGGATGCACACCCTGGTGCACGATCCTTGTCCTCAGCGCAGCTACGGAGTGCCCAGTGTGGCTTTCTGGAGGTAAACCTCTCATTTCATTCTGGAAGTTGATACTCCAAGGAACACGCCTGGCAGAATTCCAGCACTCCTGCGTGATTTATTTATTTTTTTGGAGGCAGATTGTGACTGTTTACTCAGCTCCCGCTCAGGTTTTGGCTGGAAGCCCAGCTCAGGCCAAGGCCTGGTGCACGCCGGGAGCAGCGTCACTGGGTCAAAGCGAGAGCAACACGTCCCACCAGACCTGTTGGGGAGCGGGAGACAAGGGTCCTTCTGCAGCTCTCCTTCCAAATCCCCACACTGATGGAAACACTACGGACCTGGCTTCCAAGCTGGGAGGTGTCAGTGTGCCAGCCTACCCAAAAAAACTTTTGATGCAGATGTGACAGCAGCCATACTGATGAGGTTTTAAAAAAATACCCAAAAAAACCAACCAAGAACCCCAAAATCCTTCCCAAAAAACCAATCGACAACAGCAAAACAACCAACAACAACAACCACAAACAAAAAACCAACCAACCACAACTGATATGGTTTTGTAAACTTTGACCGTCATTTCTGCCTGTTCTGGCTCAGCAAGTTAACGAATCTTTCCAAACTTGTGGGGTTTTAATTCTAATACTCAAAGCACTACACGAAAACTACAAGAGATTATATTACATCTCAACGCGTTTTATCTTGCTCAACACTCATCACTTTATTTTTTATCAAACTAAATTGGAAATTGTCTCAAATGAGATCAGGATTTGAAGTGAACCACGCTATGAAGTGTAGAAAGAGGTTTTCACAGGGAAAAGAGAAATGCAATCAGGTAAAATTCATTACTCCCCACATCTTATAAGGCATTTGTTTCAACATCTAGGTTGTAAGTCCTCCCTGTAGCAAAGTCACCTTTACGGATGCCATTATTTTACTTTAGGAGATAAAAACAACCTTGCCACACAAAAGGCCTCTCCTCCGCTTCATCCAAATACCTCTATCTGACTTTTGGGCTCCACTGAAGCCTCAAGCCTCAGAGAATCTGGTGTTCATTTTGTTCAAAGTTAATGCCACGTGTCTGACAGCTGGTAAATTGAGTCTCTCTTGTTTCTTGGGCAGGATTTCTCACTTGTTATCTTTCAGTGCCCTGAAAAAGATTGCTTGCAAAACTGAACTTGTCAAGTCCGTTGGTTCACTTCTGAGCAGTCTCCAGACCGTGCACGTTCTGAGCCGATGTGTTTTCATCCATTCATTCCGGGCACCTTGAGAATCAACGGCAGGAAAGAGAACACTGGCAGCCCACTCCCACAGACGATGGCAACACCAGAATCGTGTAAGAGTTTAGCATCTCACACGTGCATTTAAACACACCTCCGTGGCTGTGTGCCTATAAACACCTACGGCTGTCGTTACCACTGGCAGACCACGTGTTAACAAACCTGAAATGAAGTCAGAAGACTAGCTGAAGCGTAATCAAGACCAGCCAGTGAGATAATTGGATGGCATTTCTGTCGCCAAGCCAAGGATTTACACGGCAGCTTCCGCCCCATGCAGAATATCGAGCACAATGTGACATGAGGGAAAGGCAAGAGCTGGGACATGCTGATATTTCATTATGCCTGATGGATTCTGTCATTATGGTCTAAAACCTGCAGTGGAAGATGGAAGTTAAAAAGCAAAATTAAAAGCAACCACCCCCATGCTAAATCTTCCCTCTTCTACCCCACCATTATTCTCTTAGAAATGGAAACTCTAAGAAAAATAGAACTTTTCCTTATGTCTAGTAAGAAGGCTCATAATTTCAAGATACTGATATTTTGGGGGAAACAAAGTAAGTAAAAATCTGCCCTTCAATTCTTCCTAAAACTAACAGAGCATGCAATCGGATTTGAGAGGCACTTGAGCCTACAAGCGCGTTCAGGAAGTGAAGTGCCTGGTTTTGTGCTCTCCTAAGGAAGCACAACAGATCAAGGTTAAGAAATCGCGCACACAGCTTCACTGAAACCCGGATGTGAAGCCACAGGGATTTCAAAATTGTCTATAGAGACTGAGCAGCAGCAAGTCAAGTGAGCAGTCAGCTTGCGGAGGGCACGCGAGAGACTGACGGAACCTGTAGGAAGCTTTATTTACTCCTCCAGTGAGCCCAACCGTGCCCAAATGCCTCATCACGCCAACAACTGTAGGTGGACAGGGATGAACAGGAGGCACACCCTGGGAGGGATCTAAACCCCATTCCAAGCAAGAGGTAGGAATTTATGCTATACACAGAAAGAGCAACTCTGCAGCTGTGTCCAAGGGAAAGAACAAATCAGCCAGAATGTGCTACCTGGGACTGCATTTCCCTTCACGCTCAGGGCTTTCCCAAGAGGAAGCTAATATTGGGCAGGAGACCAGCATTTGCAGGAAATATAATGCAACAAGTCATTAACCATTAGCAAACACGGTCTTCCTGTTAATAAACTAGGTATGACAGCAGATTATTTGTTCTTTGTGGTCCACCTTGAGAGGCATTGCCTATGGGGGAGGGTCTCAACTTGCTCAGCCATGTTCAAATTCAGGCTTCACCAGGCCTCCTGGAGACATTTACTGCAAAGCATCTTCGTACTTGTGCTCTCAGCAGCACTAGGAGATGCTGGAGATCTTCCCCCTTGAAAAGCAGTTTGTCTAAATTGGAAAGAAGGCACAACACCTTCCCATCATGTTGTCATGTTGGACTTTGAACTCTTTTCGACAAGAGATTTTGTCAAAAGCGGGGGGATAAATATGCAAATTGACAGCTTCTGCAAAGCTTGGGAACTTTCTTTGAACTCAGCTAATCTGGTTGAGAAACTACCCTGTAACACCATCTGACGCGCAGCAGAGAATGGAGGTTCTCAAAAGGACAGTGGTTTCTGCCCAAGTTGGCCTTTGCTCCTCGTCATTAGAAGTACAAAGGAGTATGAGGGGAAAAAAGAAATAATACACCCAGAAACCATAAGGGGTATGAGGTACCACTGTACTCAAGGTTTCTAAGAAGCAGACATCACGTTTTCACAGTATGGACTTCTATAGGAATAAAGATCCATATACGAACACGTACAGAAACACAAATATATTATGAAGAGAGTTTGACATCTTACACAAATTTTTGCACAATGCTTCACTACAAATAAAGCTGTAAAGCATCTTGACTTTTCTCCAGATGTGGTATCAAATTGGTTAAAAACTTGGTCTTGTCACAACTGGCTCTGTGGCAAACTATCCCATAGAACAAGGAGATAGAGAGCGCACAGGTTTTTCTGTATCCTTACATGAATAAATGTATTTCTGCTAACGTGTACCTAACAATGTGCCCCAAAAAGACTTTAAAGGAGGTGGCTGAGCTGGCAGTAGCATCTCCATGGGCTGCTCTCCATGGGTTACACGTCACCTTTGCTGATTTCACTGTCCACATGCACTAGGTGAGGTGAGACAATCCGCACCCTCCAGCACACTCCATACCCTCTGTAACCCAGACAGCCCGAGAGCTCTCCCATGGCTGGAAAGATGTTCTAGCAGCGAAAGTCTTCCCTTCTGTGGCCTTTTCCACGTCAGGGAACAATGGCATGGTATGAAGACAGCCAACATTAAACACTCCCTGCTAAATAATCTGCCCATCCTTTTCTCTCCTTCCAAAGAAGGGCTATTCCCCTCCTTCAGCTTTGCTGAAGGCCACTTCATTCTAACTTGGGCAAGAAATGCTTCTGAAATTACAGAGGTTAGCCACTGTGGTCAGGAGATAAACATTATTTATGTGTTTGGCAAGAGAATCAGCGACCAACCAATATACGTTAATGTCTTCGGGACATCTCAATTTCCATCCAAGGGCTTTCCAGGTATACACACACGGACAGGGCTTGAATCCCCACGTTTCATCCCTCCACATTCGTAACAGAACTATGCCATGGCAAATCTGCCCACACTTAGCAAAGCCTTGTTACTCAAAATGCTTTGGACAACGCTCTTTATACACACGGAGAGCTTCATAACATGCTCGAAGTCTATTTTCTGTACTTAGGTTTGAATATTGCATCTTCCACAGGAATACTACTGAAGACAAAAAAGAGGTCGGCAACTGTTGAGGAGAATTTCATTTGCTGTCACTTATCATACCAAGCTGCTTTTCAAAAAGCAATATGAAATCAAGCTTGTTGAAATTCATCCATATGACAAATGCCTCTTTCCTGTCTCTGCTTCACTTTTATAGCGACATGCCTGCCCTTATTAGATGTAGTACCTGCTGAAGTCAAAAGAAACTTAAAGAAATTCAAAACGGCAAAGGAGATCTAAATCTTTGCCAGATGCATGTCCAGAAATCCTAAGGGCCGACTAAACACCAAAAAAAAAGGACAACCCTTCATCTCAGGTAAAGTATCTTTCACTTGCACACGATCCAATTTCTTTTTTAAATACTGTTGCCTGGAGCTCCCTTCAATCCTTCAGGAAGTTTCTATTAAACTAGAAAGCAAGAGCAAAATTTGGCAAAAGTAACCAAAAAAAAGAACCCAAACCCCACAACTCTACATCTCAGAGACACTGTATCATTCTTCAGTTGATAGGAAGGAAAAGCACAGATTTAACCTCAAACTAAATTTGAAACAGCTCTGTAACAACAGAAAGACACGTTGAGACTCAGCCCATAAACCCTGCAACTGCCCAAAACCATTGCAACCAGCATTTCCACACTGTCAGAAAAGTTACGCTTAAATGACTGATTAGCCTTAAAAGTTAGGCTTAAATAATTACATCAATAGAAATACAATCTACACGTGCACTACAGAAAGGACTAGCAGAAAGCCAGCTTCCTTTTACAACTCCACTGGCAGGAGAACACCAGTTTGAGAGTTCATGGTATGGAGCATACGAGTTGCTCCTGGCCGACCTTTAGTGCCCTCACACTGAGAACTCTTCAGACCTTTTTCAGATGAGAAGAGCTTTCTTGATTATGATAGTCAGCATGAAAAGCAGGGGGTGGTGGGTAAATTAAAGTTTAGCTGCAATTTGCCAGCCCTACCAGGAGCTGGTATAAAATTGAATCACTCTATTAAGGCTGGAGTCGCACATAATTATTTTTACTGACAGAACAGCTGATTTAAGAGGGTTCAACTCTCCCCCACCAAGCACAGCTCAGCTCCCCTCACAGCAGAGTCCACTGCCACCCGACTGCAGCTGATTCAGTTCCTTGCGTTGCCACGCTCTAAATTAGAGCTCTGAAAGCAGGCAGCTAAAATAACACAAACCCAAATAAATGAAATGCTTGTGGAGCTACGGGGACTTCCACCAGCTTCAAATCTGCCCTTGTGTTGTTCAAGACCTGCAACTACTTCTCGATTTCAGGAATTTCTTTGTGCTTCTGTCATTTGGGTACGAAAGGGACTGCAGGGAGACAGCAACATCTGAACAGATCACCACCTTCATCAGCTGCTCACGGGGTGCAAAGCGTTGGAGTTATTTTGGTCGGTGCTATGGTCTAATGTATGGATCGTATTTCCCCTGCAGCGTAAGTGAAAGGTCCTGGACCAGGGAGACCTTTTGAAGCAGTCAGGACTAAATAAGGATTAACTCATTTCTGTTGACCCCAGAAAAAAGGAGCAATATCAAGTTCTTGGGACTGACCTGAAACCAAGACTCTACTGCTGTGAAAGAGGTGGAGGCAAAGGGTGGGAGTTCTGTGGAACGTTCCAATCTCATTACGCGTTTCCAGATGCAGAATCGAGAAGATGGTTTGTGTCTGATAATTTAAAATGAAAGGGCACAATTCTGAACTTGACTTCTTACTGGGGACACCCTCTGAGCTACTTTAAGCAGGCAGTGAGGTACAGAAGCAAAGCCAACTGCAATCACTGTAGGCCCCAGTATGCTTAGAAATGAATCAAAGTAGCTGCTGCAGAATAAATACTTTCAAGTGGTTTCAAGAATTCAATTTTTACATAGACAGATACTCTTACTCCAGAACAAATGTCCTCATAGGGGATTATATCTATATAATTAACCTAAAATAGTTTATCCTAGGAAAGGTCCAAGAGTAGATAGATCTTAGGATTTGGCTGATCACACAGAGGAAAACCTTCCAATCAAATACAGCTTTGTTCATTTTGTTTCAAGTCTTTACTGCCTACTTGGGTCACTTCCACTACAATCTGTGATCTCATAAAAGAAACCAGAGAAGTAAAAATCCACTGCATTGAGAGGAAATAGGGATGGGAATAGGCAGGGCTGAAGAGAATACAGCATTTCCCCCTCCAGTAACCAGCTGTAACAGTTTGTGGGTTGAAACCAGAAGATCTCTCCAGTCAAGGAGTTAATGAACATAGCTGTGACTCAGTGCTGCTGAACAGCAGGGAAGTAGAAGACAGAATGTGTATCGCCGAAGGGGCAGGCTCCAGGATAATATTATCTTAATATCTCTTCCCCCTTCCCCCAAGTTGGCCAGCTGACAATACTAAGAGCTGGGTTGAAAGAAAGAGGTTTGGAGCTTATTTGAACTCTCTTGGAATAGATGAAGGTCTTTGAATGGAAAGGACAATGGATCAGGACTTCCATGTGGCTCCTGACCCTCACTGTAAGTCTACACCCAGCAGCCAAGAAGAAAAAAAATGGAGATTCTACCTCTTTGCTACCTTGCTGCCTTCTCTCCGTCCCTGGTGAAGTCCTGATTAAATTAAGGGGGGGGAAAAACTCACCTGCTATTGTAACAGCAGGAAGACATCATATCCTGTACTTATAAAACACTATTACCTTGAACACCACTGAGAAGTCCAAGCTGCCACCCACTGCTGTTTGCTTTTAAAGAGGGGTGCAGGCTGGGCTTGACAGCAAGGAGAGAAAGAACCACACTGTGAACATCCTTGTACAGGTTCCTTCCGCAGAGTGTGCTTCATGCAAACCCCTCTGCTCACAGCAGAGAGCTCTTTTTCTTCCCTTATCTTTCCCACAATTCGAGGAAAGAGTCCCCATTATCACAATCTCCTCAGGTTACACTGGTGGATGGTCCAAAGCAGCGTCTCTCTGTCCCTTGGCTTAAAGGAAAAAGTTTTCATGACCTGTCCATTAACTGTGGAGTTAAGGAGAAGTGATAACACTGATCAGGTTGCACAATTCACTCAACTTCCCAAAAGCTCACCGAGTGTGGAAGCAGCAGAAGACACATAAAAAGCCGAGTGTGCTGCAACCCCACTTAACTGCCTTTGGTACCATAGGCCATGCCTGAAAACCCATCACCTCAGAAATCCTAGTGTCTTCCAGATGTGTTATACCCATTGGCATCACTTTCATAACCGTATTTCTTGGGGGTCTCCAAGGAGTTCAAAGATCAGCTCCTATCTGCACTAGTGAAGCAGGGCAAGGCCAGTTCAGACAGAAGGCCTCCTTTCAGTGATTTCCACACTGTATCTTTGCAGCCAAATATTTCCAAAAGAGCCCTTTACTCAAGTTTTCAGAGGCTCTCTAGTCTACCACTTCAGTAGCTGCAGAGCAGTTCCCAAAAGGACAGATATTTTCAGTACCCAAGGGACATGCAGCATCCTGAGCATCTGGAAGATAGGGCCACCCACCTAAGGAATTAGGAACTAACTGAGCTGGTAATTCTTGTCTCATTCTTCTAAAGCCACAAAACACACCCTAAATCAGAGAGCAAACATGCAGTACCATCTCTGGCCATATGAAGTTGATCCCAGTTTCAGTCTCTTTATCCACTCCGAGCCAGTCTTGTCACCATTGCTCTCAGATGCCTGATTTCATCTTTTTATCACTACTGCTACAAGACAGCTTGACTGCAGCGAACATGCTTGTAATGAAACCTGGAACAGAAGTGCTAAAACCGGGTCTGGATTAAAACCAAGCACAAGTGAACGCTCTCTCTGACTGGAGGCAGCCCCTGCTGAAGCTCTGGAGCAATAGGGGGACCAATCTGTAAACAGAGACTGGAACCAATGTCCCCTGGTTCTGTGCTTTCCTACATTTTCCACACTTTTAAGCATGTGAGTGACCTATTTAAAGATAATGTAATTACAGGAAGGAAGAGCACAATTACCCTTGCTTCGAGAAGGACTAGAATTTCCTCTTTTTTCTTTTTTTTTTTTCCCCAGAAAAAATGTTGCATATTATTAAGATAAAGCAATTTATTTCTGCAAAGCTAACTTTTAGACTCCTTTTAGAACTGGGGCTATTCCCTTACAAAGCATGCTTAATAACATATGCCTGAGCTACTTGCTTGCTTCATTTCCCTTACCATTTTCTCTAACATGCAGAAAGCTCCTTCATAAAAAGACAGGCTTTTTGGGTGTCAAGCCCAAGATCTACAGGTCTCCAATACTACTAGAACAGCACATCATTTCATCCAGGCTTCTATTAATTAGATGCTCTTCATAGAATTGTTGAATCAGTTTGGAAAAGACCTTTAAGATCACTGAGTCCAACCATTAACCCTACTCTACCAAGTCCACCACTAAGCCATATCCCCAAGCACCACATCTATATGGCTTTTAAACACAGTCAGGGATTAGTGACTCAGCCACCTCCCTGGGCAGCCTCTTCCAGTGCCTGACATCCTCCCCGGGAAAAAAATTTTCCTAATGTCCAGTTTAAACCTCCCCTGGTGCAGCTCAAGGCCACTCCCTCTTGTTCTATCACCAGTTACTTGTGAGAAGAGACCAGTGCCTGCCTCTCTACAACGTCCTTTCAGGTAGCTGTAGAGAGGGAGAAGGTCTCCCCTCAGCCTTCTTTTCCTCCTCTTTGACACAAAATGGCAAGGCCAAGTTAAATAGAGTGCTTGCACACAGAAAACTGCAAATCCACTTTCAACTGGTTTTCTCTGTTCCCGGTCCGACCCTCTGAGCTTTCTCCTGGCCACTCCAACAACCCTTCCTACTTACAGTGCTGCCCAAAGACCAGAATCAACTCCAATCTCCGTGTGCCCAAATGCAGAGTGCACACATGAAGGTGGAACTGGGAAATCACAAAGTGCTGCAGAGAGGACTGGACACCAGAATGCCGTTACAAGAACACCCCAGAGGCATTACATTTTAGAGGTTTCAGCTGACATGTCTGGACTGGCTGAAGAGAAAACATGTTCAGTTTAAAAGACAACCACACACAAATGGCTCTTCCTCCTCCCAGTACACGGAGGGACTCCTTGTAAACACAGTGCAGCCAGCGCTGCCGTCGAGGTTCCCGACAGCACACGGCCAGCAGCACCAGTAGGTATTTTAAATGACATCTGTCCAGCTGCCTCCCAGGAGCAGGAACCCCACACCCCTCCAGCCCAGCCCATCCCCTCAGCGCCCGCTCACACCAACCGCAGACGCTGGGATGTGGAGGTGCCAGAGGAAGGCAAAGCCCGACCCAAATTTCTACATTCGAGAGGTAGGGCTTAGAACTGCTTGGTAGGATTGAGGTATAAGCAGCTTAGCACAGAGGCTCTGGGATTCTGTTTGTTATCAGATCTAAATCTCCTGAGCACTGTTTTGTCCCAACCACGAGCCCAGATTTCTCTTTCACTGCAGAGCTGACGCTCCGGTCTGCGAGTTCACATTTCATGGTAAAAAAAAAAAGTCATGAAAGGAGCTCCCGTATTTCCTGTTTAGCACTGCAGCCTCCTCAAGGGTAATAAAACAAAATCTCCCTGCGACAACAGATAAGTCAGACAAATAAAACGTCAAACTCCTTTAGAAAGAAGTTAGTCAAGATAATAGAATAGATCTCTTGGGTCGCCATTAATTGCATTCTTTTATGCATTTGGCAAAGATACTTCCAAAAAGGACGCGCTATTTTTGTATCTCTTCTTTAAAATGAATTTAGTGCTGACAAAAAGAGGCTCGATTAATGCCTGGGGAACCTAAAACCTTCCCTGCATCCTTAGGTGGAATGAAACCACTGACAGTTCTACAAACAAACCAAAGCAGAGGCCGGACGGTTGGGCACAGGGAGCCCCGTGCTGAGACTCCAGGGATGGGATCCTCACCCCAGTTCTCCTGGTAACCAAGTGACCATCAAGGAAAACTTGTTTCTCTGTTACATATCTGCAATGTGAAGCTATTCATACTTCAGGAAACACTGAGATCTATCAGTGCAAAGCTCATTGCAAGGGCTCTGTATTTTCAGTACCACCAAATTCCCTGGCTGCACCCATAACACAAAGGGAATGAAAACCTTCCTGTCAAACAAGCAAGCCGCCAAGTTGCGAGTAAAACAGCAATACTGGATACAGCCAGATTTATTCTCTTGCACTGCTTCCTGCAAAACAAAGATGACAGTAAGAGCCTGACTTGGTTTCTGCTGGGATAGAACTAATTTTTCTTCCTAGTAGCTAGACGGCTTGGATTCAGTGTGGGAAATGATATGAGAAGAATGATGAAAATATACGAGTGGTTTTAGTTGTTGCTCAGCAATCAGTGACTTCTCAACTTCCCATGTCTTTGTAGTGTGCAGGTGCACAAGAAAACATGAGGGAGCATAGTCAGAGCAAAGGACCCAAACTGGCCAATGGAATATAACCTTTTCTGTCATGATTTCTGAATGACTTGCCATTGTCATCACAATAGAGCATGAAAAATACCACACACCTCGACCTTTATTTTTGATTAACCAGCTGCTCTGGGAATTTCTGTCTATCCCTAATCAGAATGAAAAGTTATTATTCCCAATTTCAATGTGGCTTGTTGGCAATTCGATCTGTTTGGAAAGAAACAACATAGAAATTATTTACTTGTTTTTAAAAATAGACTGGTTAGGTTAAAAAAGCTAATTCTGATCCCTCCCCCTGCCTAGATGTTATTAATAAAGCTTCCTCCTTTCCCAGTGACTCTCACAAGAGCTGGAGAAATCCAGCATCTCTCAGGTGAGCAGAACCCTCGGAGAAAATTGCAGGAGGATAATGAAAGCTCTCGCAGCAAGCCCTGTGTCTGCCCTCAGAGCACAGAGAGGAGCTAAGCAAAGCCCCAGCTTATGAGCAGCCTGAGGAAGGAATTTTGGGGGCCTGTCTGGCACAGTGTGGTTCCTTCCTCGACTGAGCTGCATGCAGACGAGCAGAGAGAAACTCACGGGCTGCAAATCTTTTCCTTGGGCTTTAGATTCCTTCTCCTCTGCTTTCACAGCTGGCTCCAAAAATCAGGATTTCACCTTCATGACTTTTGCTGCCATTTATAGTTGGAAAAGGGCTTCTCAAAGTGAGATTTCTCTCTTGTTATTGATTACAGCTGTCAAAGGAGCCTGTAGGTTTCCTCCATGCTGTCAGCCCCAAGGTGTTTAGAATGGCAAACCAGTCTCCCTGTCAGCAGTGAGAGCTGAAGAAAAACAAACACTGGTGGGGAGAGCAAAGCATGAATCCCTGCCACGATGACTTGGCTCCCACCATCAGGCACAGGGGCAAAAAGTTTTTTCAAGGCCCAAAGGTAGTTTTAAATCTCCTCAGAGTCTACAACCTGTCAGCTCCTGGTCTGGGCTCCCTGTCTGCATAAGCAGCGTGCAGACACGGGCAGGTTTTACCCACCCAAGACGACCCGTGTGCCATCTCCCCACCACTCCATCTCCCCACCTACAGGTGAGACAACCACTTGGGCTAAATCTCACCTCCCAGTGATGCTGCACTTGAAACAACAAGTCACACTGCCTGATTTCAATGGTGAAACACTACTTGGGAAACTCTCGCTTCTTTCCTGCAATTTAAAGTACAAACACTGACTATATCCATAACCAAACACATTCACTTTCAGCCCAAACAGATGCCCCCAGCACTCATTCACCATGTTTCATGAGAAGCCCTTGCACCACAGGAAAAAAAAATAAATAAAAAAATTGGTTGCCCTCAGTCTGGAGAGACAAAGACTCAATATAAATTTTTTCTGCAGAAACACATTTATTTTGTTCCCCCCCCCCCGCTGTATAAGGCTGGACAGTGTGCATAGTGCTGTACACAAAGCTGGAAGGATGAGGGAGCAAACATGGCCCTTAGAGCTGTTAGCCTCTAAATTACATTGTGATGCTGTGTGAATATTCACAGTAACAAAGCCAGCAGAGAACCCTCCTATCCTTCTCTGATCCTTGCCTATTGGAAGCTCTGCTGGAGTTAAATATAGAATCACACAAAAGCAACAAAATTGGCACTGGCAACGTAGAAAATTGGGTCAGTCCGGCTGCTGACAGCCTCTGCAGCATCTCCTTGGCCTAAACCTACTCTCCAACTCATTCTCAAACTAAAACCAGTTTGAGAATAAGCCAAATTGCTGGAGTTCTGACACAGTAATTCAGAAAACAAAACCCTACAAGACCCTCTTAGGTGGTAAGTTGTGGCCGCTCTATCAAATTGACCTGCTCCATTTAACTGTAAAACCCACATGGACAGAACAGCCCTTCTGAGGGGCATGTAAAAGCAACAGGTATTTCAGTCTTCACAGACAACACAAAGAGTGAAGAAGTGACTACGAGAGTTTTTTCCTAGCATAAATCACATTGATTACACAATTCCATTGACCCAGAGTAACGTTAACTATACAGCACAAATCTGAATTCCAGTGGTAGCCAGCATGGAAGTCATAGCTACATATAAAACCAAAGAAAATACCTTTTCTCACAAAGAACCAGAGAGCCAAGAGCTGGAGGAGAAGGGTCACTGCAAATCAAGCAACATCAACGTTCCTCACAGACCCCAGCTTTCGAGAGTACGAGAACGGCGGGGTCAAAAGTTAATACCAATTAATGAACACCAGATGCCTGTTTTCAGTTCCTTTTCACAACACAGACCAAATCCTCAGTTCTCAGGTGCTGCAGAAGTCCACAGACCTACCGAGACTGAAGCAATCACCTGCAGCTCCCCGTTGAAAGGCAGACCGTGCAGCAGCCACTGCTTTTCTGGGTGCCCCCAGCAGCCTGCCAACAGCGACCGCTTCTCATTTGCCATCACACGGGGCTTTGTTTCCACTGCAAACTAGAAATTATTTTTCTTTCCAGATTTCTGACAAAATCTGACCTTCAACTGGAGGCTGGGGCTGGTCACTGTGTCCACTGGAACCATTTAAAGCAGAGCAAAATCAGAAGTATTTAAGATAAAGAAAAGGAGGCGGCTGACCCTCCATTTAAATGCTTCTCTGCTTCAGATCCACCCGCTTGGAAGTTCGTACAGTGTTTTACTTATAGCTTTATTTTTTCCAGAATATTCAGAAATACTTCTTCCTGTGGGGCTTTAGAGGGGACTGAACACAAACTCCAATGTATCATCATCTTCCTTTCTCCCCACTTCAGGGGCTGCGCTTTGTGAGATTATCCTAAGGATATCTCGGTGTCTTAGTCACTTGTTGTTGATCAAATACATACTTACAGCAACTGTACCAGCACTTTAATCTGCTTATCTGGCCTTCCCTTAACCACAGCATCTTCAACACCTCCATCATTTTTATAACACGATTGGAAAGACTGGGCTGGGGGTTTTTTTCCCCTATTCAAAATCAGACTGTGCACAAAAGACACAGGTTCAAGAGGGAAGGAAAGAAGATGAACAGATTTCATGCACGACTTTGGTAGACAGGAATTTTATTATTTCTTCTTAAATGCTGAAGTCTCATAATTTATCAGCCTTCATCATAAATAGAGATAATTGATCTGGCTTGGAAAGAACAGAGTTGCTCTTGATATGCAGGAAAACAGTACCCACATCACTTGAAGTTAGATTAATTTGCCAGTGATACTAATAAAAAACCCAAGATCCTAGGATAATAATTCAATGTCCACTTCAGTCCCCTCACCCAAGGGGCTCAGCATAATGTCTTTCCAGGCCATCCCACTCTGAGGGAAGCAAGGAAACACAACCCACATCAACACTAAGCAACGTCTCTGTTACCAGCCTGACCCATTATAATAAGTTTCTAATAACAGCTATTAATATATTAAAAACATCTATTAATATATTAGTAACAGCTATTCATATATTAATAACAGCTTCTGCAGACTGTCTTTTCTACTCTTTAAAAAGCCACTCACCAAGGCCTTAAGTTCAAATGCAACTATCCACTCGGAACTTCATCACAGATCAATAAATGAATCACAGCCGTTCACGTACCTGACGCAGGAATGGGAGCTCAGGGCACCTGATGTGATCTCTGTTGACAAGGTGGCCTCTCCAACACCAGCAAACTGAGGACCTGCAAAACAGGAGCCTGTGTGTCAGAAGCCACATGTCTTTCGCTAAATACAAGGAAAAACAACTCTAACCGTGTCTTTCAGGAAGGACAAAAGAGATCCTCTCATTAACTGGGCTGAAATCACTGGATTGAAGGCTAACAGAGAATAATGTGGCAAGGGGTAAGAGTTTTAATTAGTGTGGTTTAAGGGATGGTGTGTGAAACCCATAAGCTTGGCTCATGAAGTCATCAAAACAACAGCACCCGCAGACAACAGCGGGAGCAGAGCGTGGGGAAGACCACCACGTTCTCAAGCTGGTGGGCTCAAGTTCTTCACTCTCAATGGGATTTAAGCTCCTTTCTCCTCTGGGCACTTCTGCACATCCCACACAGCCCCACAGCCAAGCACTCTGTGAAGACCGGGCAGCCTCATCGGCTGCTTCACAGCATCAGAATCATGTTAAACGCTGGGTCAGAGATGAGCAGCTCATGGGCTTGAGACTTGACACAGATGAGTGAACAAATTCTACACATCCAGAATATGTAATGTATAAATCCATTACTTTTTGGGGAAAAAAAGTTTGTTGAAGAACAGAAAAATAGGAGAAATGAATAGCTGCCAAGTTCATCTAAAGAAAACTCAAAAAAAAAAAATCGACCTTCCTAAAATCAAAACGTTTTCATAAACGCTGAGCATTAGAATCACTTTATTACCTAGCACTCTGGCTTTATAGAAAGTTGTGCTTTTGATCTTTTTCTCTATATCCACGAAGACCATTTTTTCATTTCTAATTTTAGATGAAAGCTGAGATCCTCCCAAAATCTCAGGCACTTAGAAATCAGAGGGCTTTTAATAAAGTAAAAATTAAAAAATAACTTTTTTAAAAAGTCAATAGAACAGCAAAGGTGCCATTAGAGGGACTGGACTGTACAAAAGAATGAGGTGCCTGCACATTGAACTCAAGGACACAAGACAGTGGGAAAATTAAACCTCCATCCCAGGTCAGGTCATTGCCCACATGATACTCTGTATTAAAACTCAGCTTAGAATCACAGACTGGTTGAGGTTGGAAGGGACCTCTGTAGGTCAACTGGTCCAACCCCCCTGCTTAATCAGGGCCCCCCAGAGCCAGTCACCCAGGATCGTGTGCTGACAGCTTTTAAGGATCTCCAAGGATGGAAACTCCACCACCTCTCTGGGCAACTGGGCCAGTGCTCAGTCACTCACAACAAAAAAGTGTTTCCTGGCATTCAGATGGAACCTCCTGGGTTCCAGTTTATGCCCATCACTCCTTGTCCTGCCACTGGGGACTACTGAAAAGAGTCTGGCCCTATGATCTTGCCTCCCACCCTTTAGCTCTTGCTCAGCATTGCTCAGCTCCTCTCTCAGGCTGCTCTTCTGCAGCAGAACAGCCCCAGGGCTCTCAGCCTTTCCTCATGCGAGGGATGCTCCTCATACAAGGGATGTCCTCTACCTTCATCATCTTCGTGGCCCTTCACTTCTCTCACAATGAGACACACATACAAATCCCTACTGCTTCTAGACTACACAAAAAGCCTTCTCAAAGCCCCCAGGGTGCTTGGCAGGTGCAGATGTTGGATCCCGTTCCAATGCAAACCCCCTGGGAAGCAGGTTTCAGTGAGAAGGTGGCTTGGTGACACTTCCCTGCCTCCAGGAGCCCAGAGAACTTGAGAACAAGCGATTTAGCAAGCACTGTAGCTCCACTCAGCTTCGCCCACGCTCCTCACCCCCCATCACCCCAATTATGGACTGGCTGAAAGGCTTTGAAGGGAAAGCTTTTAAGCGGAGAATGTTATATGCAGAATAACAAGAGGTTTTATGCCAATGCGATGACTGTCGTAGATAGTTTAAAGCAGGATTAGTGCACTTGGAGTGACAGAAACCACCAGGAACGGACAATTAAGAGTTCGGACTAATCCTCAAAGACAAGATACTTAAAGATCTAATAGCCTGACTGAAACCAGTGAGATCAGAGAGCGATTTAACTCTTTCAAAGGGCCTACAAGGCCTTTGACGCTTCTTTTCCCAGTGGGCTTTCCTTGCCTTCAATTCAAAGTCATCCAAAAGGATGAACTTCAAACACGTGTTTCAAGTGAAGAAGATGGCACCCCAGGAGGTGTTTCATTCAATCAGACTCTACAAGAACAAACACGGATGTTCAGCACTCCTGTCTTCTACTTTGTGAGTAAAAAAAATACCCAAAGACCCCCCTGCCCCCAAATAAATCTGTCCATTCTAGTTACTGAACAAATGAGATAGAGTAATTAGATTAGACAACAGAAGAAATAGAGCTGTTCCTTCCCATCTAAGCACACTCTCAGTTCAGGAGAAGTACTGCAAAGGAAAAAAAAAATTCATCTATTGCGCAAATTAAACCATTCAAGTACAGCATTAGAAGATGCTTCAAGTAAGAAGTAATCCTGCAAGAGAAAGGGTACTATGAACCACTGATTGCACTGATGTGTCTCTACCCACTTCTGAACACTTCTGCTGCTTAAAACAGCATTACTGCATCAGGCACGGAGCTTCAAGTGCCACGCAAGATACAAAATCTGTTTTCCCCCATAATGCCTTCAACCCAAAGTGCGTCCATCACACGGGAACAGATTATTCATGACGGGAAGAATGCATCCGATCTATTTCCCAGCAACTCTCAAGAGCAGATTTTATAGAAGTGAAGCACGAACAAGAGGACATCTTAAAAAAAACCCCTCTACAAATTAAAAATTACCTCACTGGGGCAAATGTGTCTTTCATTTTCATTTCCAACTTATTAGAACAAAAGAATTTCCACGTTTCTTCCAGATGGAAATGGTGAAAACAACAAAATCAACAGAAATTTGAATAAAATTAAACTTGGAGGAACTGTTTCTATAATGTACCACTCCAAAGCTTCTGCCTGGCTTCCACTCCAAGAATGTGCTTGTGTTTCACTTATGTATTGCTTGATCTACCTCGACTTCCATTCTCAGAGGCAGAATTTGCTTGACTGAAGTTCTTGGAGACCACCACAACTTTAACTCCTCTGCTGTAAATCCTTCTTCATTCTAGCAGAGAGATCTACATATAAAGATACAACCAACCAAGCACATAGCCCAGAAATAAATTCTGGACTTTTGCCTGAAGCAGAGGAGCAGCTCCACTGCCCACCTAATGAAACAAATCTACAGGCAACATTACTGAAATGGCTTCTTCCCTTTCCACAGGTTTTTATCTTTTTGGTTTATGACTTATTTTTGCATGTCTGCCAGAAAACGAGATTTATAAGGCATGTCAGCATCCATTTTGTTGAACATTTTTAATACCATCCTAGCACCATCAAAATATTAACCACAAAATTCTTTTAAACTTTTTTGATTAACTTTCAAAGGGTAAAAAACTCAAGAGCTTTTTGCTGTCATCATGTACATATTTTTTTTTTAAATCTGGATGCTCTGTCAGCCCATTACTATGGCTGTTGATTGTTCACTGAGGTTAACTCACATTACTGCAGATAACGAGCTCAAAGCCTCTGCAACTTCAGGCTTCCTTGACATCAATCACACTGTGACTTTTCAAACTCCTGCTACAGAAGTTCCCTTCAACAAAAATTAAGCCTCTGAGCTTATAATTATGTATTTAGCTGAACTAGTCCCAGTTAAAGCAAAAGAGACGCAAGATGTAAGGTCAAACCAAAATGTTTCTGTCCCCTTCCTTTCCTTGGTGTTTGTTTGAATTCTGCCTGTCCTGGAAGGAATAAAGAGCTGAAAATGTTTTGATACGTTAATGGAAAGGTTTTATTTAATGCTACTGCACTCAATACCTTCTTTAATACGATAACATCCTAGGAACATGCTTAACTGATTCTTCGTACGAAACTCTCAATAGAGTTCTTAAAAATGCATACCCAGTGCTGACACTGAAGCACATCCAATCATCTTAGAATCATAAATAATTTCTTTAAAAGCCTGGTACAAAGGTAGAATTCATTGCTCCTCAGCAGCCACTCCAACTGATGAAGCAAGCTCAGTTTGCAGGGGGAAGAACAAACTATCACAAAGGCAAACCAGAAACCTGAAGGGCAGTGGCAGCATGGCCAAGGGTAAAGCGAGCGCATTAAACGAATGATGTCTTCACCGTGCCCTAAAGGCAATTAATAGGGCACACTCTGTCTCCTGGGAGGGAGGACATCTCTACTTCAAGGCCTCCTCGCCCTGGTACCCAAGGTTCAACCTTGGCCAAAATTCAGGATTAAAAGCAGGTCTGAGCCAGCTGATGGGGAGAGACAGGAAACTGAAAGGAGGGGGGAACGCTCCAAAGACGGTCTCTGTAAGATCTGAACAGCAGCGTGAGCAACGGCTGGCAAGAAGCTCTCTCTGGCAGCATTTTGCAGGTACCTCCCACCTGGGAGTGTGTTTCTAGGGACAAGGTTTAGCAGTGGACTTGGTAGTTACCCTAATGATGATCTTAGAGGTCTTTTCCAACCTCAACGATCCTATGACTCTAAGCCACAAGGATTATGTGCCACCAGCATCACCAGTCTCTCACAGACACATCTAACACAACAGCCAGATTGTCATTGCCATCTTGTCTCCCCTGATGTGTGAGGCTCCCTTTCAAGAGCAGCCTTGTTAGAAAGCAATTTTTAAAGAAACAAACCTGGCAGACTGAAGGCTCTATTTTTCAACAGGATTCCAAATGGGTACATTTTCCAGTCCTCTGTGAAATGTTCCCTTTCAGCATGATTAAGTGGATTGGTTTCATCTCAAGGTGTGGGGGGGAAATGATTGAGAAAGTGTTTCTACCATCAATAAAGCATCACTAATTCTGACATTTCTGTGGAAAAAAAAAAAGTTACTATCTAAAAAGTCATTTTGGTGTAAGAATTTGACTGCTCATTAACAACACCCCACACATACCCCCAGATTCTTGGAAGAGCCCACATGGTGCTGCCTGAAGACAGCATCACCTACAGTGCCTAATACCAAAAGAAAGCTTAAAGCCTGAAGTATCAAAAGTCAATTGAATCTGGAATTCCTTCAGGTACTGCATCCTGTAGATGATTTTCACCTTCTCTATATATTTTCTTCTCACTATCTACAGAGATCCTCAGGGATCACATTTCTCTTCCCTCCATCTCCTGGAGCACCAGAGCAGAAAGTGAAAGGGACTGAATTTTCTTTCTTTCTTTCCCTTGACAGGAATACATCTGCCCCTGATGGGCTGAACGCTACCAGAATGCCACAGTCTACCATTTGATAAGGAAAGGCAGGAACGAGGAGCTCCACAGGCTCCCAAAATGCAGCACCACCATCAAAATATGTTTTCCCTTGCACCGCATATTAGCTTGGTATACAGATTATGAGTTGATGCTGTACACAGATTGTTCACAAGCAAATAAATATAGAGGCCAGAAAACTCGTTACACAAATAATACATTCCAGCAGCTCGAGCAGAGATGCAGCACCATGGAGAATAGGACAGTGTTGATTGACAAGAAGTCACCCAGCTCCACCCTCAAGCAACTCATGTAGCTGAGGTATCCCAGGGACTAAAGCCACACTTGATCTTTTCATATTTCCTCATCAGATTTAATTTAGTAACAGGTAGGTGTCAACTGTCCAGCAGCCAGCACGGTCCTGAGCAAAACTAAACCTTACATCAGGTTGCAGGACCCGACACAGAACTGAGACTGGAAGGAAGGGAGGATGATCCTCCTGTCCACAGAGACCCAGCAGACCTCAGAGAAATGACAGGGGCCTTTTGCAGTACGTTTAAGCTTCAACGTGCAAAACCAGAAAGATTATAAAATGTCAAGACAAATCAATCTTTTGCTTTTGCCTACAAAGAGCAAGCCATTTATCTAAAGAACACCTGAGGGTTTTTTGATCTTCACTGATACTTAAAAGACATTTAAAATAACAGAACATGGCAGGTAAATCCTGCACACTTCAGCCCTCGGAGAGCAGATGCACAAGTGAGCAGAAGGAGATCGGTGCAGGACCACACCTGCCCTCCTCTCCAGACCTCCCCTGACAACAGAACTGTTGTGATTCATCCCCACCAGCAGCAGTGACAAGGACAAAACTGCTGGGAATTCACTGAGCACCAGTCCCACAGTGCTCAGCACCACTGCTGCCAGCTGGAGCTTTCGAGGAATTTCTCAGCACTGGAAAGAAGGAGCTGTGACACCTTCTGCTTGTGCCCAGGGAACACCTGGCTGGTCTCTGCTCAGCCAGATCCATGATAGAAGATCTCATCCTGCCCCAGCCCCTCCAGCCACGCTGGACTCAGTTGGGCTTTCTTTGCTCTAGGCCTAGATACAAACTTTTAAAACACAGAAAATTTCGACCTGTGCTTGAAAGCACATTTGTCACTGGCATTGCAGTACCACAGCAGAGGTGAACATGCTCTATCCTATGATGATACACAAACCACTTACAAACACTGAGGTCAATTAAAATAATGAGCTGCAGCCTTTTCATAGAATGGAATCATAGACTGGTTTGGGTGGGAAGGGACCGTTCAAAGCCATCTAGTCCACCCCTCCTGCAGTGAGCAGGGACATCTGCAACTAGAGCAGGTTGCTCAGAGCCCCCTCCAACCTGATCTGGAATGGTTCCAGGGATGGGGCATCGACCACCTCCCTGAACAACCTAATCCTCTTGTTCATGGTCAGTGGGACCTGCCCAGCACTGGTGAGGGCACTGGCCTGCTGCCTGCCTTGCTATCGCCCTCAGCTCCCTGCTCCCCCCCCTTGATGAGCAGCCCACGCTCGAGCTTGGCACCAATCACCACGGAACCTGGCCCTGGACCTGCCCTGAATCAGACCTTGACCCCAGGCAGTTAAAACTCTCAGAGGGAGCAGGAAGAGGCTGCAGACTGCTGGGGTGCTTTGAGCAAGGACACAACCTTGTAAGTACATTCAAATTTTCTAAGCCTTAAAAGCTTCTCGAGACAAAACCCACTCTAGACCCTCCCAGCTCTAAGTGTAATGTGCCATATGACCTTGCAGAGGAATGAAAAGCACAGGTCCAACATGGAGCCAAGAGCACTTCAAGGGGATCCCTCTTCATTCAAGCGGTATTTCCCAATGCTTTCTTTTTTGCCACAAAGTAAATCACTGAAAATAATTCTGACCCAAACCCACAACGGTTAAATTACCAACGCACCTTTCTCTATTAATCTAAGCTGCATCAATTATGTTCAGCTTAATGGAGGCAATTATTTAATTAGTACAAATGGCTGTTCACCTACATACTCCTGTAGAAACATTTTGGGTTAGACACAGGCCAATTACCTGCTGAAGTGCCCAGCACCTCGTCACAAAGCTATTAGAAGTTCAGCAGAAAACTCTTCGGGTAGCAGAAGGCTTTTGCTCTCAGAAAGCTGTGTCACCCGTGGAGTGAGACCGAGAGGGGTGACGCACACGGCCTGCAAACAGCTGCCCTCACATTAAGTGAGGCTAACTGCTTTAGAAATCAATACAGTATTTCCTGCCTCCCCACCAGCATCCCTGCCGTGAGTGCTGCTAACACAGGCACAGTACTGGAGAGGAGAGGTGGGAGCTGGCCACTCTCCCATGGGCACATCCACGCAGAGGTGGCACCTTCTCTAAGGAGGACACAACTGGATGGCGTAGGCAGGAGGCCAGAGGACAAAGGCTCGCCTAGGTGTCTCTCATAACCTAAGCTTTGAACTTCAGGTACTCACCTAAAACTGTAGCATCATGGAGACCTAAGTGACTCACTCAGGACTCTGGTCCTCGACTCCTGGCTTTCTGCCTTTCTCACAAAATCAACTGGCCAACGGCAAGTGACTTTTCCTGGAGAAGCAGCTCAGCTGCTGCCATAGCAGTGCGTGCTCCTAGCTGTACAGACACCCCATCACTGAGCTTCTCCTGACCAGCCAAGGACAATCAAATGGCAGGGGTCAATCATCAGACACCATAGAGAAGGAGTTGAACCATTTCCCTAATAAACAGGCAGAGCTCAGCTTGAGGTGCCACAGACAGAGAGTTGAGATGGTGCTCTGCCAGCCAGGTCTGGTCATTTCACATTGCACATGTGCTGAGCACAAAGCTAGAAAAGCCTCATCCCTCAAGGGTCCATGGTCTGATGAGATGACAACACTGGGGGAGTCCCCAGACTAAGGAGGCATTAGATAATGGGGGAGAGGATGAGGAAGCAACTGAGGAACATCAGAAGTACCAGTCAGTAGCTCTCCAGAGTTAAGCCAACTAATCCCCAGCAGGCACACCAAGAGGCTGCCTCTCATTCCTTTTGTCCTCTTCTCCTTAATTACAGGGATTTCTAGGAATTAGCCTGCCTCCGAGTGCTTGTTTAAAACAACAGCTTCTTTACATTCCTGCTAAAAATACAGAAACATTCAAAGCATTAAGAGTCATTCTGCACAGTGTGCTGAAAACCAAAAATCCTTTTTTTCATCACTGGGAACCCAAAATCCCGTCACACCAAATGTGGTTCTAAGGATCCAGACAAGGTAAATCAAAGAACACTCCACTGGAATGTAACACTAACAAACCACAGGTATATCTGACCTCCAATTAATTGACTAACAAATCATTGAAGATCTGGGAAAGGAAGGCCAGAACGAGGACGTTTCTTCTCTCGTTTCCTATCACCTTCACCAGTGCACCTTCTAACAGTCCCAGGGTTGCATTTTACAGGATACTAAAAAAAGGAAAGGCAGACGCTTGGAAATTTATGAGAAGCCAAGGGAACCTACTGAGCGAGTGGCACCTTTCTTGTTTCATTCCTTGTGCTGCTGCCATAAAGGGGGTCCACAGTCTGCTCCCTCACTTAACTGCCTGTCTTGCATTCACGGATCTCACCCTGTCTGCTGGTTTTTAATACCACTTACCAGCATCCACGTCTTCTCAGCTGCCTTTCTCCCTCCAGGGTTCTCTCTACAGCCCTAAGGGAACTCAGGAAAATACATATTCTACCATTTTTCTGTTTATGCTCCCAGGTCCTTAGGTTAAGGCAGTGCACTCATCCTTCCTCGGGCTGAAGAAGACCAAGTGGGACACTCTTCATTACAGGCTAAACCAGCTGCTATTTACACTCAGACACTTACACAGCAACAGCCATGACTTGCTGGTACCAGCAAAAGCTTGGGAGCACAGCATGAAAGGTTAGTCAAAGCCAAGTTTTTTTCTAACACAGGAGTGCTGGACCCAGGAATCGGGCCAGAAGGGTTGGGCTTTAAAAGGTAACAACAGTATAAAGACACAAAAGTGGATTTTCCTGGCAAGTATTTGTTTCTCATTTCCTAGGTTTGTTGTGTATGTTGTACAGCATTTAAATCTAGCTGCTGGAGCCTCAAAAGCACAGAGGTACCTAATACAATATTCCAGCTAAATTCCTGGAAGAAATGCCTCAAAGCCATTTGCCTGGATGAAGCAGCAGAAACATTTACCATCAGGAGGCCTCCTCAGCTACAGAAATTTGCATCATAAGCATCAGTGCTCCAGTGCTATTTGCAAAAGGTAAGTCTGCCAGGGCTGAGAATAATATTCAGGAGTGAAAGAAAACTACTGGAAACTTTATGGAGAACAGCTCCAAGCCATGGTTAAGATGCCAGTTCCTATATGGAACCAACCACCACCCAGTGTTTGTTATCAGCTCTGAGGAGACCCACCTTTCACAGAGATTTCAGTCTTGCTGTCCTTCAAAGCAGGGAAAAAAACTGTAGCAAAACTGAATTGAAAAGTAAAGTGCCAAACCAACGCAAAAGTGAAGCTCAAGAGAGCTGACCACATGACTTAACATAAGCAGGACTTGGGACCCTCTGCCAGGTGTCCTATACATCAGGTAACATAAAGACGTGGGCAGAGGAAGCAGCTTGTAAATCCAAATCTTGCAGTGCACGCAACGTGTTCCGAAACACTTTCTAACCCAGGGGCTGCCCCCAACTTGTTTCTATTAAGAAGAGAAAGTAAGGACAGATATGGCATCTCCTGGATAATATTTATTCACAAAACAATACTCAGAAAATCTCATGTCCTCAAATAAAGAAGAAACTGAATGGCAAGATTTGGATTCTATCTCGGTTTCAGTGTTCTTGTCAACCTGTCCCATCTACTAAAATTTGTTGTCAGCTTTCTCTGGACCCTTGCTATACATAATTCCCCGACTGCCCACGGGCCTTTTTGCCAGTAGCAGCTTCAGAGATACTGCTCCTCACATTTTTCCTCCCTCTTACACTCATTCCATCAACAGATCCCAGTCTCCAACTGGTCTTGAACAGGGAGCCAGGTGCTAGGTAAAGCCAGTTCTGCCCAGTTCAGCTCACCAGGCACCACACCACACAAAATACACCTGAATTACTGCAGTGAAGCCCATCGAGTCTGGTTTTAATAGAAAGAGGGGAAACTGCCAAGTTCCTAAGCAGGTCTCTAATAATAGCAAGATGTAAAATTAAACCTTAGGAAAGATGCAGATTATGATCCCAGCCTTAAATGTTACAAACAGCACTAAAATACCGAGTATCCTCAAAGTAGGAACTCACTTGAGCATTTAACAGCACTCCCAGGGCAGTAAGCACTATTTTCCAATTGAGCTTTTAAAAACATGATTTTACAAAGGTGGATTCCTAGCATTACTTGAAATGAAAAACTTTTAAGCAATTTCACGTTAAACGTCATCAAGCTGAAGCATTCAAAACCAAGGCAGGGAACAAAGCACAGACAGATAAAGTGATCTGCCCAAGGTCACCTGAAAATTCTTCTGAGAGGCAAGAAAAGAAACCCATTTTTGACAAAGCCCTGACCAGAAAGACAATCTTTCCTCCAGCACTGTATGTGGAGGTGACTGAGATCATAGACAGGTATGAATCCAAAACATGAAAGCTACGTTCCTCCCTAAAAAACCACAAGCAGGTATCTCCTGGCTGACCCAAGCAAGCTATACTCTACAGGGAAAATCAGGTGTGCAGGACTCAGAACTGAGTTTAGTGCTGAGTCTGTGCTCTCTCCCCAAAACAGCGTGCTATCTTGGGTGGAATAAACGTCCCCATTACAAGGAAGCTAATCAATCTGGGGATTGTAAAAGAACCCTGTCCGGAATTCTGATGAATCTCACGACACGTCTTCCAAGGACTCTATTGTTAAAGATGCCCTTTGTTGTTTTTTTTTTAACACCGAGATGTCAATAATTAATCATGTTTTGGGGTAGTTTTATTTCTGTATGGCTTATCCTTTGATGATCTAATTTACATTTATAATGATCTGTTCCCTCGTGGATTAATTGCTCATGTTACTTTCTCTATTAATCAGACGTCAACATTTGCATTACAGATGGCTGTTTGCGTTATTTTCTTACTACCAAATCTGGCAGCATGCTACTAATGATAAATACTGCTCTGGGTTCTAGAGGTGAATTAGTGTCTCAGTCCTTCTAAACAAGGGCAATATCAGGATCTTACCACTCTTCTGAAGCAGGCTGGCGGTGCCGTGGTATTATCCACGTATATTTATGACATCTAAGAATTTACAACTTTTCTGCAAGCCGTGACTGCACAAACATCTAGTTTACCCGTTGAAACAAAGAGGCAGCCCCTTCCCCACATGTGACTCAGACACACAGGCCAACAATGGGGAGAGGAGGAGGAGCCTGGCTACCCCACTCCCCACACCTCGCTGCTGCATCCTCACCTGCTTGTACAGAGCAGAAAGTAATACCAGCTCCAGTGATGCTTTCTGCTGGGCTGCTACTCTCCCAACGAGGTTTGGGCATGGCAAAAGCATATTAGTATTTATCTATCGCTCCCTACAACTCCCTGACAGGAGGCTGAAGCCAGGTTGGGGTCAGTCTCCTCTCCCAAGGAACAAGCGACAGAACAAGAGGAAGTGGTCTCAAGTTGCACCAGGAGTTTTATGTTGGAACTGAGGAACAATTTCTTCCCCGCAAGGGTTGTCAAGGGCTGGCCCAGGCTGCCCAGGACAGGGGTGGAGTCCCCATCCCTGGGGGGAGGGGGTTTCAAAGCCATGGAGATGTGGTGCTGAGGGACATGGTTTAGTGGTGGACTTGGTAGTGCTGGGTTAACAGCTAGACTCAATGATCTTAAAGGTCTCTTCCAACTAAAACAGTTATATGATTCTGTGACGACTTCTTTGCATGGGGCAATGGAGCTCTTCACAAGTCCTCAGCACTCTCACACAGAAGCACAGTCAAGGTCATATGTTACATCAGCTTATTAAGAGACATGTTTCTTCTGCCTAAAGCATCCCTGGCCCTTCTGGGTCAGCAGCTTCAACAACAGGCTTGGTATCCTCTGAGTAACGACTTGCTAAGCCCTGCCAGTTTCCACTTTTACAATGGCAGAGAACAGACTGGACATGTAAAATACTTAGTCTAGTGTCAAAAGCATAAATGAATAGTGCATCACAAGCAAACATGGTGAAGTCATACCTTTTATAGCACGAGGAAAAATTCCCCGAGGATCCATCACATACATCTGAAACTCCCCAACCGTGGGCAATCTTTTCTCCTGTAACCAGCACTACCACTGCTACCTTGAAATCTGCCATGGAGAAAGCATTTCTGTGCTGCCACAGAGGTTTCCACACCATCTCTTTCATTCTAGGATGGTTAGCATTTCCTCCCTGTGACTCCAGTCAGGGCAGGACAAATACCTCCTCTGCCCACTACCACACAGGAACCTTTTCCCTACTCCATCAAAGTAAGAAATCCATTTTGTCTCATGGCAGCACGCACTGCAAGGTCTGCACACAAGCAGGGCTGTCAGCTGGGGAGTCCAAGAACAAGTGGCTCTCTTGAGGAGGTTCCTGGAACCTGCCCAGCAACCCTGGCAGGCTGTCTTATAAAGAATGACAAATTGAAGGAGGTCTATTACATCTTAAAGCAGTGAAGCCCTTTCAAACATCTGTTTGGTTCCTTACTCAGCTCCTGCCCTAGGGCCAAACTACAAGCTATCCAACTCTCAACAAGCATCCTTTGCATCTGCAGATGTAAGGAAGGCTGCTCATGGTGTAAAGTACTTTTTAGGTAAGTAAATGTCTCAAGGTGGTTCTTTAGTAGGTAAATGTCTCAAGGTGGTCCTCTAGCGAGGACAGCTTCAATTCAACCAGTTCAGCATAAGGCATCTGCTGCAAGACATGAAGTATTACAGTACTGGCTGACAGAGACTCAGCTCGGCAATAACTGTGAAAGTTACTTCAATAACCCACTCAAGGAATGCTCTCATTTTCCTGCCCATGAATACGGTCCCTCCTTTAACTTCATGGTCTGGTTAGCAAAGCTCAGCAACTCTATTCATTTTGGACACAAATAATACTCACGCTTCTGCTGGCAGATGTTGTGCAGAAAGCTGCTCATTTCCCAACATAAAGCCTTTCATACACATCTCATTCCTTACAGCACGCTGTTGGATTCTGTCACTCCCATATCGTACCAGAACGTCCCCATCTCCTCATACCCTTTAAAATTACACTGCTGCCCTTACATCATATTCCCGGGGTCATTAAGTACCTGGACCGTAAACATCCTTATTCTCTGCCACAAGAAATCAGGGAGAAAATGATGCAAGGCAGTTGAGAGCAGCCCCCTCTAACAAGGAATGAAAGCCTGGACTTGTGAGCGGCTCTGAAACTTGTGCTATCGAGCTGCCATAATGACGTACTGCGTCCCGTTAATCTGCAATTACACGCTGACAGGGGCTGTCAATCTAACACCGTACCCATTCGCCAGAACTAAATGTACCATTTCTGGCCCCAGCCCTGCTCCTGTGACTAAAATTCTTCAAAATACAGTTAAATGTGGGATTTAATGGAGCAGGGAAGGGTCCAAATTCTGAATTAAGGAAGAGAGAGATTAGAGCGTTTATAACCTCACCGCGTCTGTGACTGTAAAGCCCGAGGAAACAAAACGACTCTGCAGGAACGCGTTACAAGCACAGAAATCATCTGCTAACGTCCGTAGGAAACTTGGAGATTTGTTCTCACAAATCCCCCTGGTAGAACCAACTGTTTGTTACCTGTATGTGCTCCCTGAGTCTGAGGGCAGTAATTCTCCTCAGAGCTATCCTGCCTGAAGACCCCTTGGCATCTACTACGACTGCCCCCAAAGTACACCCACGTTCCTTGATTCTCCATCTCACTTAGCTCGGCAGAACAAGCGAGGTCAACCTCCATCATGCATCTGCAGCTCAGACACAACAGCGTTTTAACATCACTGGGGACTTCAAATGAGACATGAGCTAAAGAACAGCAGTCAAGTGGATGGAAACCAGGCTGAGCCCCCGTCTCCTCCCTTCAGACTGCAGAAGGACATTCCCTTTAGATGCTGCAGTGCCACTGAAGTTATTACCCAGTGGTTGCTGCCTTCTCTCTGCTGGTGGAAGCATTCGTGCAAGAGCTGCTGGGCCATCTTTGGGTAAAATCCGTCAGGACAGATCAGACCAAAAGCGGCAAATTGTTTACAATAAACTGATAGACTTGGCTTCCTGCTGACCGCCCTGCTGTCAGCTCCCTGGGAGACTGTCACCAGCCCTGAGAAACAGTGATGGGTACTGACATCCCGGCTGACACAGCTGGAGCCAGAAGGGGACATCTGGTAAGAGCTGGAGGCCTCATTCCAGGAAGACATGCCTGCTGGAGGGAAGAGAAGGAGGTGCCCAAATGCTGTTTTGCGCGGAAATGGTACCGGTCAAGAGCACACAAATGCTGTCTTAAATGGCACTGTGAGGCCGGGAGCTCTCCCAGGCTGTGAGGCTGGCCCAGGCTGAACTCGGGTGCAGCATCCAAACCAGTCCTCTACGTACCCTGCAGCCAGCCGAGACGGACATCATCTGAGCATGACTTACCCACCCGAAAATAGGCACCCGAAATAGCTGGACTGAAGCACTTTCTGGCCTAGATGCTTTAGGTTTAGACAGCTAGAGACAGATGAGGTGAATTCCCCTTTGAGGAACGGAGCCCTGCTATGATGGGATTCAGCACTCGCTGCTTCAGCAAGACACCTACGTCCACTGAGTGACTTTAGGCTTCCTTCCCAAACTGGTTTTAAAGGTGTATTACGACTTTCAATTTCTGTGCAACTCAACAACTTGCACGGCTGTTTGTATTTTCTAACTATTAAAGAACTTTAAAATTCCACACGAAGAACCACAGGCACACAAATGATCACCCTGTTCTTTATAACGTGCCACTTCTGCAGCATCACAAAGCACAGCAGAAGAGCATGGGCACACCGACCGCTCTAGACGCTGGATTTAGCAGCTGTCTCCTGCCCCTCCTGCTCTCATACAGCTGGCAACTACGGGCAAGAATTCCACAGGAACCCTTTCCCACGACAGGGCTGTCACTTTGCAACAGCACAAACGTGGCTACGGGCAAAACGAACCCCAGTAAATGACTTTGCGACTACGCCTGGTTACCTAAACAACTATGCTCCTTCCCTCTTCTCAGCAGCTTCAAATCTTAGGACTTCTGCGGGGTCGTTTTTGTTCTCAGTGCTCCCAGAAAGAATATAAACGCAAGGGGTTTAGGGCTTTTGAAAAGAACACGCAATTCTTGGCAAGTGAATTTTCACATGCTCGGGATGCTGGCAACTGTCTGCTCACTTCAAGTGCTGTGGGCAGAGTTCAGCGGTCTCACCACCACCGTTTCTGCTCCCCAGGTACACCAGGTTAAGGCCACCTACATCCTCGACCACCTGCTTTTAGAGTAGTTTGACAAAATACACGCACGTCTCCACTTGTTTGGTTTTTGTTATGAAAGGAAAGGTGTTAAAGAGGCCTTGATCCTCCTTCTGCAAGGGATGATTAACTCTCCATAGGATCACCCAGCACTGGCCATTAACAGAGAACATCAAGGAAACGAACACCCTTTGCTTGGCCTCCAGGAAAGACAACTCTTATAATATGTTAAAAGGCAAAATACTTTATGTCTATATATACACATTAAGGCTCCATTATATAACAAGCTGCCTGACTTTTATGTCCCTAAAGAACAAAGGTAGCTACAGCATAAAAAATGAGGATGTGGAGCCCAAAGAGATTTACTTTCTTCCCTTCTCATACCAACGGTCTACTTTCATAGATGTACCTTCATTTCATTTCCAATTTTTGTGTGTCAGAAAAAACCCAGATCTGTAAAGTTTCGCTGCCAAGGAGGTTTTAAGTCATTCATATCTTCCAGTGATGGTCAACCATCCCAAAAGGGCGAGCGGCACAGAAATCTGCTAGAAGGAAATTCAAAAGGTATGTTCTCGGATGTGAAAGATGCTTTGAAGTATCTTTAAAATAAAAACAAAAAAATCTGATGAGCTACTGGAATCCTATGGAACACATTCTCCTGTATATGAACCTTAACACTGGAGACTTTTAAGTGCCTAATTTAGCAGGTATAATCACCTTTATAGGAACATCATTTCCAGTAATGGAAAGGAACCGTTAAAATAGCAGAAAGGGCACATTGAGAACCATTCAAGCTAAAGCCAGGCAAAATGCAAACTGAAAAAAAGCTGAATAATTTATTACAAAGAGTAATTAACGCTGCCACAAATCAATAAACCCCAGGGTATTTTGTCTGGCCCTTCAGATCCTCCAGAAAAGCAGTTTGGTTTCTGACAACACACTCCTGCAGAAGTCAAAAATTAAGGGCTAGACACAGGAACTGCTGAGTGAGGGTCTTCAGCTCACCCAGGAAGCCCAGGTCATCATAACACTCCTTCCTGGAAATCTATTAAGCCTGCTGGTTTTTATTAGATGATAGAGATATTCTACTAAAAGAAGCAAATCCTGCCAAACACGTCAGTACATTGTTATGAGGACAACAGAGCTGTCTTAACATACAGAAAAGAAAGACCTAGCCCATAACGGTCCTGATTTATAGTCCACAAACAAAATCAAAGGTCACCCAGCTCCTAGCACAACGTCAGACCAGGCACATTAGCAACAAGGACACAGACAGATAAATAAACACATTTTTAGAATTAGCAGACTGGGCTAATTGAGTATTTGCAAAAATCAATACATTTCACCAGAAAAAATGAAAATAATTTTTAAAAATGCTGTATGTGGGTCATGTACCTGGTTACTTTCTGCTGACAGCAGGGTCACAGATGGAAGGCATGGTGGGAAGTACAGAGCCCGTGACTGGTGTAATGGTGTAACAGCATTGCCAGCTCTCACAAATAGATCAGAGATCACAGCATTTAGCACTTGCAGGACATTGCAAGAGTCCTTGATGTGAACTGAGCAGCTCCTCCAGCTCCATTATTTTTATGGCTGCTAATTCAAGCAGAGTTTTGTGTAACACCCTCAAGCAAAATACTCCTCAATTATCTGATTTGGGGATTTTTTTTTCCTCAACGAGGGCCTGACAAAGATATTTTCCTCCATCTTAAGTCACATCTGTGCCCACCACATTCAAGCTCTGTCACTACTTGTTCTGCAACTTCTGTACCATTCTCACTTTTCCTCTAGCATCATTCTTAAATCCACATACCACAGGGCTACACAGGAGGAAAAGTGCAAAGGCAGGAGCAGGAGAACTCAAGATGGCAAGGAAGGGGGGTGGTGCTCACCTGAGGGACGAAGAAAGAATCATGGAGGAGTCACTGTCTCAGCACACGGGGAAGTCTATGAAGGCAAATGCACTTTTATGCACACACATAAATCACACTGTTGACCTCCCCTCCTGCCAATGCAGCATAAAAGTCAAAAGATAAATTAAATTCAAGACAAATTTGCTTGGTCTTTTAAATTTTTGTTTTGTTTTTTTTTAAAGAATCTCATTATTTAGTTTGGTTTGATCTCTTGAGATTAGCAATGTTCTGTGGAACCCAACTCCCACCTCCGAGTAGCCAAGGCCAGATTCTACCCTCCCTCATATCAAAGAGGGCATCTTACAAAAACAACAGGCGGAGATAGATCCCTTCTGATTACAACTAAGCCAGCAAACTCCTCTGGCCTATTTGCATGTGCAAAAGATGATGAGTTTCCCATTGCATCCAGCACAAGACCCTCGCAAGCGATACACTGCACGTGGTAGAATATCCTAAGGAAATTTCAGGAGATGCAGATATCATCGGAAGCATTTGGTGTGAGAAGGTGAAGAAGGGACAGGCTGCTTTCATTAAAAACCTGCTTAGGACACCAGGCAACCAAACTGGGCAAGGACTAGAAGCCAGGTCTGAGCCTCCTGTTGCTGCAGTTGCTCATTTAAATGAGCCAGTTTAGCTCCAGCTGCAGAGCAGTGTATGAGTGGGAGTGAGCCCTGCTTAGTTTGATACCCAACCTCTTGCCCACTGTGGTGGGCTACCCTTGATAAGGGCCAAACACCCACCCAGGCACTCGCTCGCTCCCTCCTCTCAGCAGGATGCAGAGAAAATAGTAAGAATAGGAATGAGAAAGCTTGTGGGTCGAGAAAAAGAAAGGGAGATTCCTTATCAACTACCACTGCAGGCAAAACAGATGTGACTTGAATTACACCATCATTCCAGAATTGCTTTATCTCAACAGCAACAAAACCACCAGCAATTTAGCTGATGGGCTCAGCTTTGGAGTCCAAGTACTCCCCTGAACATCTCTGGGGAGTAGATTTGATAATCTCCAATAAAGCAACATAATAGACAATCAAAAAGCATTCTAAGAGATTTCAAAACAGTAATAATATTTTCCTTTTCATAAAACCACAACAAAACAAAAAGCCATACTTCAGGATTTTTAAACTTCAGGCAAATCAGTTTTGCCGCTGTCCATAATCAGAATGGGGAATGTATAAAGCGTTGACTGCCAAACAGGATTTTAAATCAACAAAAATAAAGTAGAATCATATTTTTAATTTCAGAAACACATCCTGACAAAGGACTACAGCTGTTCAATTGGCCCAGACCAGATAACTGCAACACATGGTCCCTGGGACACACACCATTGTCCAGCCAACACAAAACACCGTGGCCATCCAAGGACCATCAGCACAAAGAGAAAGAAACAGCAGCAAAAAGAACCAAAACCTCAGGACAAAAAAAAAAAAGTGGTAAAAGCATATGAAAGCCAAAATGCTGAGCACTGTCCTTCATTGTTTAAAACTGCCAAGAAATAATTAACTCTCCAAATTGTTGGCTTTTCATTTTTTAAAAGCATTTTTAATTATGTCCTCATATGAAAACACGTTCCTGTGTTCCACCCAGTCATCCTCCCCATGGGAAGGTGGTTAAATCACAAGCTGCAATAGCTGCAGAGAGGCTGTCTGTCCAGAAAGGAAACACCAGGCAGAAAACCTGTGCCGAGGCTTCCCCCCAACCCCTAAACCACTACAAGACACCAGCGCATCCTAAAGCGGCAGCATCTTAAGACAACTCAAAGCAAGAATCTTTTTGGACGTGCTCCTTCTTTGCCTGCTGACATTCCTCGTAATCCCTGTCTGTGCTCAAAGGTCCCAAGCTGTGGAGGTGAGCCCCGCAGAGGTGGCCCAAAGCTCACCCGCCATGATCTGATGCCAGAGCCACCGTTAATGGCAGCACTATCTACAGAAACAACCCAACACCAGCTTGTACTTCGGATGCTCTTCCGCCGTCAACGACAAATGAGATACGCAGAGCACTCTACTGAAATGCTTTTTCCTCTGCCTGCTCCTTATCTTCCTTTTCTCAGCGCACAGAATAATTCATCAGAGCGCAATCCTGTGAGGATTGGATGCCAACATTTAAGTTTATAGCAAAACCTCAGCCGTTTTGGCAAGTGCTTGTATATGTGTGGACAAATAGACCATGTCAGGAAGAGCCCCGGGCCCTGACTCAGCAAAGCACGACGAGAACGCGCGGCACCTCCCCGCATCGCCGCTGAGCGATCCCCTGCTCGGGGATTTAGTGTAGGACTTGGGTATCCATGCTTCAAAAACCCTGTCTGGCCAGGGGCAAGTCACTCCATCTCCTCGTGTCTTAACTCACCACGTGTACGATGGAAGCACTGACGTCTCCTCCTCTACACCAGGATGTTGCAGTAACATACTGGAGGCCGGGCAGTTCTTAGACATTCTAGTTAACCGGGCCATGTTGGTACTTAGGTGACAAGATTCAGCAAACCCTCGGGGGAGAGAAAGAAAGCGTGCCTTTTAAGCACCTAAAAAAGATTAAAGAGCGCAAAGTCTGACCAGAAGCCAAAGGGAAGGGCACTCTTATTTCAGCACTTCTGAAAACCATTCCTTGATTCAAAGGTTTCGGCCTCGTTTGTCTCGCACTTTGAGGAAGAAACAGCACCGGAGAGCGACGGGCCTGCTACAATTCAGCGCTGCCTGGGCCTCTGCTGAAAACACGCTTTTTGTGCAAGGGGGATGACAACTGGGTGAACGAGCAAAAGCCCTCAGTGCAGAAGGATGATGAGGACACAGAGAAGTCTTTGAAGAACCCTACCCATCCCTCTTTTTCTCAGCAGAACACCAAGAATTGACTCTCAAATGTTAAAACCCCTGGGCCCCGAGGTACTCCGTCCATAAACACGGCCAAAGAACAGTTTCATCCTGTGAAATGAAATGAATAAAAACTATTGCCCTGTTTGCATTTGGCTGATCAGGCCTATAACTCTGCAATTAACCAACAGCTTCAGATGGGCATTAGCACCTTAAATAGCCACAGTGCACAAAGAGCACTGCTATTCATTTTCTTACTGTGGCCCAGCCTTCCAAAAAACCCCAAACTGAACACCACCATAAAGCTGATTTTATGGTCGGTAATTTTTTGGTCAGAGAAAACAGAATAAAAGTAGCTCTTCACAGCAGATCCTATCCCTGACAGCAGGAAAAGAATCCCAACATCTCACCTGTATGAAGCAAACCAAAGGGATTGGCTTGCAAACTGCCTTTGAATTTTTTAACCAGCACGAGCTGCAGAACAACTCTGGATCATCACCGAGTCCCTGCTCTTTAGACCCTGTTCCAGGTCCCCTCGTGTTCACGGGAGACACGAGGTCCTTACAGCTCTTTTAGTCTGGGGATGTTTGAGGTTTAATTGTTTGTTTCCCCCCCCCCAGCAAAAATTATCTGCAAAACACAGTCTTTTTAGAGGCTCTTGCTAAGCACTGTAGTTCAAGCTCTGGTGTCAGCCCAAGTGGACAGTCATTCCCTGAGCAATGAGAAGATGAAAGCAGCTTGCTAACATCAAGACATCCATAGGAAATCTGGGCTTTCTGTGGCTAGGATCTCTGGCTGTGCTGAAGATCTGTCACACCACCTCAGGCAGGTCTCTTTATCCCCCTGGATGTTTCTTTTCTCTCATTTGTTCCTGTCTTGCTTCTGGGAGGGGATCGCATCGTGTTCTACAGCACCAGGTTGCATGGGGTCTCCCAGCACATCCATAACACTAATAACAACAGGAAGGAGTGCACCCATCAGAAATTTCTCCTTACCTTTCAGTTATTAATACATTTTCTTTTCTCTCCGTCTCTGTCTCTCTTTTTTTCTTTCTTGCTTGAAGGGGAAAACTAAGTCAGCTATCCTTTATTCCTTCTGAAAGAAATGAGTCTTGACAGGTCTGGAAATGTGTTTCCTGCAGTTACTCGGTGCACACAGGGGCTGTGCTGGCTCATTTATACACCCACATGCCACCGCTCAGACATTTCATTAGCTTGGCATATATCTTTTGTTCGCAGTGATGGAAGTACCACAGGAGCAGGGCCAGAGGAGAGGAGTGAGAAGGGGATGTATTCCTGCCTAAAAAGCATTGTCTCAATGTCTTATTCCTTTCATATGCAGGACAAACTTTATCTTTTTTATTCTTCTTCTTGTTTACCAGCAGTGCTTTCTGTGTGCAAGAGCTGACCTGGACTCAGCTGAATGAATGCACGGTGCCCTGGGTGGCTGCTTGTGCCACTCAGACAAGGTTGATGGGTGCTCTTGGCTGGCAGAGGAAGGGAGGAGGGTGCGCGGGGGATTTTGCTATCGGTCAGGCGTGAGTGTACCCTGGAGAGAGGAGCATAAGGCAAACACATAGCCAGCCCTCTCCTCCTCCCCAGCCTGGCCTCTGGTCACTCTTGCTCCTGGGTGTCTCCTCCAGCAGAGGCTGATGTGTGCTGGGCCCTGCATGGGGACGGATGGCTGCAGGGTGACAGCAGGAGGAGGAGGAGGCAGGGCAGTGCTGCTCTCTGATTTACATGCCCACAGCAGGGGTTGTCCTTGGCCGAGAGCATCCAGGGTGTTTGTGTGGAACTGAACGGCTGGTTAGATCGACACAAGGCTAATTTTAAAGCCCGGATACGCTGCCACTCCCCATGCTGCACGGCTCCAGCCGTCCTGCTCCCTTTCATCGCGCCGCAGCTTCATCCTTCCCTTTCGGGCTTGTCCCTGCTGTTGCTCAGTGCAGTTCCTGGGCAACTGGTTTTTGTCCCCAAGCCTATTTCTGTCCTTTCAGCTAGCGTCCTGGAAATGTTTGCCCTTGTCAGATCTGTCCCTCTCATTCAGCCAGCTACAGAGCCTGGCAGATCTAGGCCTCCTGCCAACGCTTTCACGGCGCTGTGGTCTCTCAAGCAAAAAGCCACTCTCTTCTGTAGGTAGCACAAGCTGACAGATGTTTTGACTTCTGCTTTTGTCCCTGCCTGGCTGTCTTGGAGACAGAAAAGGCACATTGAATCCAGCGCAGATGGGGGAGATGTCTGCTGGGATCTACCAAAGGTCACATGAAAACTGTGGAAGGAAGATATTAGTGCCATCTTTATTCTGTTCCTACCTCCATCATCAGCTTGAGATGCCTCAGGGAGGGGCAACTCTTGGTTTGTCAGATCTTATAACGTAATCTAGAATCACAGAATCAGTTTGGTTGGAAGAGACCTTTAAGATCATCAATCTAACCGTTAACCCAGAACTGCAGGTCACCACTAAATTACTTTTCTTTCAACAAATAAAGCAAACAAACAAAAACCAAACCAGCCAGAGTTTTCCATCAGCCTTCACAGAGGATAGCTACACAACCCTTCCCGGGTCATGGCAAAACACAGTCTGAAACCAGCTAACACCTGATTTTCCCTGTTTAACATGAAACACTGTGATCCTGTCTTCTTTTTACATCTGCCACATGCTAGTGATGCAGAGAGGAAAGGGACAGAATAGGGAAGAAGATGGTTCTGATTTATGGCAGCTGACAAGGATTCATTTCTTGAACACTTTCAGGGTAAAATTTTGGGTATAAGAATAAAGGACACAACGGAAACTACACTGGTCCTGTGCTCCTGAGCAGATTCTCCTTCCTTCTACCACATAATTCATCTGCTTCCTCAAAGGTAGGCATTGTTTGGGGTTTTTTTTTCCCAGGCTTCCCACTCTCTTCTGCGCCGAGACCAAATGTGCCCTCTTCTGCCACTGTCCTCTGGTATTTCTCATTCACCTTTCTCACCTTCTGCCCAGCCATTTCCCTATCTCCTATCTCTCCTCATCTCCATTTTGATCCTATGCTGCCCTATGCTCTCCAGATGGCCTCAGAAAGCTTGTCAAGACTCTACCCTCTAGAGGCTGTTTCTTCTGTGTAACACCGTGCATCACGCATCATTTCTTTTGAGAAGGATCAAGGGGTGTAACATAACCAATTGTACAACATCTCTTGCTTTTCAGGGGTCTGATTTGCAGAACAGCTGAACCACTCCAGCAGGTCTCCATGGGAGCTAGTGGGTGCTCAATGTTTCAGAAAGAAAACAGGTTAATTTGTTCAACTACATAAGCAAGGGCAGAGTCCAGCTTAATATCTTCACTGTGGCTAATTTCTGTCTGCATCCTTGACTGGGAGGTGGAGCTCCCTTTCAGCTCCTACCTTCATCTGATTCTGGGTAAGCTTCTGAACTTTTCTTCCTCAGCTTCATCCATAGAACAGAGGTGATTGCATCTCTGTCACAGATCTGCCAGAGATTTAACTCATCTGAGTAGACAGAGGGCTTTGAAGTCTTCGGATCAAGGATGCTGGAAAGCACACAGTGCTACAGTTATAGGAGACGTGCTCTTGCATGGCCATGTGCTGAAGAATAATCAATTGTCGAGGAAAATGGTGCTTTCCTGACACTCCTGCCCTTTGACATTTTCCACTTCAAACACACTCTTGTTCACATTTCATTTCTATCCTCTGCTTCCCCCCCTCTTCCTGTTGGAAGCAACCATCTAGGTATGGCCTTTTCTGATGAGAGCAAAGAAGTCCTCATTTCACAGTGACCTGATATTCCAGAGTCTTTGCCAGAAAGCCCATCATCCAAAGGAGCCACAGAAAAGAGCTGCTTGTGCCACGCCACAGGGAAATCAGCACCAGTCTCCAACACCCACAGGCAGGGCAGGACACGTGCAGTACGGGACCATTTCTGGCCCTGGAAGCTTGTGAGAATCCCTCTGGTTTCTGTCAGGTGAGGATGCTGGTGATGGAAAAGGACGATTTTCTTTTCTTACCTGTGAATAAAGGACAGCCTGCAGTGCCCAGCGTGGACTGGCCAACCCACTAAGCTGGGTAACTAGTCTGGCTCCGGCTGTACCCAGAACCAGGCCCTGAACACACCAAGGCAAAGGGGAGGTAAAGGCAGAAGCTGAAATGTTGAAAGGGGATGGTGAGGAAACAGAAAAAGCACAAAACCCAAACAGGCACAGGGCAAAGACTGTCTTGGGAGAGAGTATTTGAAGGAAGAATAGCTAAAAAAACCCCAAGGGAGTCATAAGATCTTAAATGTTTTTTAGCAGTCTGGTTGTCAGATTTTGAATTAATTAATTGAACAAATCAGCCAGGCTTCTTCCTAGCCATCTTCTTGTGGTAAACTTTACCTGGGCTAGTTTCTGTGCCTTTCTCCTTCCCCGCTGCTTAGAACAGTGGGTGACAATGAGCTGAATCCCCTCTTCGATGCAGATAAGGCTTCATTTCTGTGTCAGCTAAGGTCACTTGCATCTGCTCAGTCTTCTTTCTGAAGGGCTTCAATCCATCACTGCCAGCTCAGCCGGAGACAGGGACCATCCCTTCACCATGGCTGCGAGTCTGGTGCAGAATCTCAATGCAGGCCAACGCTCTCCAAGCTTTCCCCTGATGCACATGCAGAAAGCACTAGAGAAAGAGTTCCGGGAGATTCACGAGCACTGCCCAGGAACCTCCAAGCAAGGCTGACATTTTTCTTCCAGCTCTTCACTGAGAAACTAACTCCTCTCTGCTCTGCGTTCCCTGTAGAGGAAGGGGAGCAGAACATTGCAGGGATGATGACGTTGATTTGCAACAGCAAAATGCTCTGTTGTGCCACATGCCGAGAGCACACGATGGCTCTTGTGCTGCACGATTTGCTTCAAAGGCTGGATTTTATGGCCAGATGGCAACTGGCTATAGGGTCTCCTGCTGGCTGATTCAGAAACAATGAGCTTCAACATGGAAAAAACATCCACGTTTGGGCTCGCAAATCCCTCTCTCTGACTTTTTTAGAAGGGACATGGATTCATTCCTCTCTTTGGGGTAGATTCTTAAAGACTTAATCAGCCAAGATGGAAAACACTGCTCAAAGCCTTCAGGTTACAACCTGTGCTCCCCCTCAGCAGATTAACACCACTCCCTTGAACCAGGTTGCTCCCTTCAACTCCCAGTGCTCCAGAGTTCAAAACCTGGTCAGCTGTTGTAACTCACGAACACAGAGCAGCACAAATCCACAGGTTTCAACACTTGGTTGTTGAAAATTAGTATCACATTAGTCGACTAGTGTGATTAGAAGAGACAGAGAAGGAAAAAGAGAAGAAGAAAATACATGGAGAAAGACAATGGCAAGTCTGAGACAGCTCAGCTGATAAATGTTCCTCTTCCAGAGAAAGCACTCAGAAAAAACATCTGTCAAAAGCAAAAAGTCACGGAGGGGAAGGAAGAAGGGAAGGTTGAGGCCCCTCAGTTGTCTCTCTTCCTCAGATACCCTCTACGATCAGCACAGAGAAAGGAGCTGCAGGTGATTCAACACCTCACACACAGAACAGAGGAGCCCTCGCTCCCTGCAGAGCAGAGGGAGGCAAGGGAGATGTGGTGGCCAACGTACCTGGCTAACCCCAGAGACCCAGCTTGAGCATCCCTCAAAACAGCAACAGAGGCCAAGATGAAGTCTCAACAAGGAAACAACAAAGCAGCTACTAAAAGAGCTGTCCACAAAGGATCCTGACTACTTGACATCGTTGGTGCTGAAACACTTCGAGCAGCTACCAAATGAGGTTTTAGTTTCTCGGTACAATTCACTGCTTCTTGAAAACGCTGCCTTCAAAGTGTTCCACCTCTTCTCCCACAGGTGCTCCTGCCCTCAGCCCAGCTCACCCCTCTCAGTGAGGACCAGCTCAGCCATTCACAAAGCCAGGCAGTGACCAGGACCAGGGAATGGTTTTTCCAGCTTTAAAAAGCTACCCTCCCACCACCTCCCCTCTCCAGAACGTGTTTTCTGCTGCATTTTCTCTAAAGAGACGAGCCAGGCTGGTGTCCAGGGAGGGTGGCAGCAGTTGCACAGAGCAACGGATGGAGCTGCTGCGATGCCTTAGGGGTACAAGGCAGAAGCAGGAGTAGTTAAAACAGGTAACGCTGTCAAAAAGCCCATATCACAGAACCGCAGCTTTAATAGTGTTCCACACTCATTTTGCAAAGGGTTTGACGACCAAACAAGCGGCGAGGCCAGGTACAAAGACTACTCGTCCTCCTTTGCCGTGATGATTGATGATAATGTTCGAGTTAACGGTACTTTATTCACCCATCAAAATATTATCCCCACCCCAGGGGGTTACAACGTGGCAGAGATGAACGAGGAAATGAGAAGCCTAGCACTGGAGATCAGCTCCCGAAGCCTCCTGATTTATGTGGTGCAGGAGGGATGCCTCGCGCCGAGCCGATGCGCAGCAGAGCCCTGCATCTGTTTGGCTGTTTGGAACAGTTCAAAGAGAGCTGCCTTCTGCAGCAGCAGCACCCGCGTGGGCACCGAGAGCGAGAAAGGCCACGCAGAGAGACAACGAAAGGGCGTGGAAAATACCTGTCCAGGGTGTCTCGCAGCAGTTGTGGGAACAGAGTATTTTGTGAGCACCGGAGGCTGGGAAACGCACGATTGTCGGGATTTAAAATTGCTGCTCACGTTTTTCACTAGTGATTGGCAATTGGAAACGGCAGAGTTTTTACAGAGCCATGAAGAAGCCATTGATGTTAAATTCCAAAAGTCTTCCCCCCATAATACTGGCATGAAATGAGATTTAACCAGGAGAAAGAGAAGTTCTCCACTGCTTGGAAAGCACTAATTGGCTGGCTCTTCCCAGCCCAAACTTTGTTCACCATCCCATCCGAGAGGATTTGAGGAGCTACAGGAACTGGGGCAGTCAGCCTTCCAGCATTAACCATCTCCTATAGAAAGAGACAAACTTGCAAGACCTAGCTTTACATTGCTAGTATCTCCTACACCGAGTAGCTACGTTAGTCTAACTGGTGTCCATTGCAAAACCAGCTACTAAGCCATGTATGTAAGTGTCCAATAACCCTGGTCAAAGCTGATAAGGGACCTCAACAAATCCTTATCTACAGGAGTTTCTGCACCTTAAATAAGCGTTGGCTCACTTTTTTTTTTTGGACTATAATAACCCCAAGAAGGAACAACATAAAGGAGAATGAAAGATCTGTAAGAGGTGCCTAAAGGCAATGAAAAATGGAGTCTGTGTGAGCTATTCAAATAGAACCAGTCCTCATCACTCAACAGCCAGGAGGGCCCATTTATCTTGCATTAGGTTTTTATGGCGTGGTTTTGCCTTGAGCAGGACTTTTGAGCTGTGACTATCTGCACGGGGAAGATTGCAATTTCAAAGAAGGGAGCGACTGTAAACGTGTCGTTTAAGTACTTTACAACCGTTATTACAAAAGGTAATGCAATTCAGGAGCTGCCTCTTTTCAATTAGCACAGAAGGCAGAAGGCAGAAGCCAGGCTCAGCCCACCCCGCTGCTGGAAGGCTTTGGGGTAGGAAGCAGGGGAGCTTCCCTCCATGAAGCACAGAGTGTAAAACATGAGCCCTGGCCTGCCTATTGCAGGCTCATCCACTGCTGTCCTTACTGGAGTTCTCCAGGGACATCTCAGACAAGTCAAATGTAATGTGTGCTCCAGCATGTGCAAGATTACATTTCAAAAAAACAAAACATATAAATAAGATTTGGGTTGATTTTTAGTGCCTAAGAGGCCTTGTGGGTATTTCAGTCACCTGCTACTCCCCGAAGCTGAGATTATCAGCTCTTCTGAGGCACCTCAGAGTTGGCCTTTTCAAAACTCCAAGCTCACATCCCTATTTTCTACACGCAGTACACACAGGGCACTTGTTGGAAAAAGATGGGACTGATTCCTAATTCTCAATTACCTTGCTAACAGTGGCAATAACAGAAATGATTCCCCAGGAAACGAGTGCTCCACGACAGAGGATATATAATCAGCATGAAGCCAGACACAGCAGGAACAGGTGGGCAAATCCTCACTATTTTTATAATAAAAAGAGCCCCGTGTTCTATCTGTCACACAAGCCCTAAGCCTTCAAAACAGCTGCAAATCAAGAATGGCTCATCTGCTCTCCAAGGACCAAGGATCTCTGCCTTTTGTTTGCTGTTTCATAAAGGCATTTCAGTGGCTACACATCCCGAGTGAGAGGGGAGGCACAGCAAGACATCAGTCCTGCTGCCGAACCGTGCCAGCAGAGCCGCAGCATCTGGAGGATTGCGGAGCCTCAACACGTGTCAGCCTGTTAAACACACTCCAAGAAGAAATATCTGTGATGGGCAGCTCTCACGAAACTGTAGAATCAGCTCAGAGGGAATTTGGCTGTGATCATTACCTGAAAACAACTATTGAAGGCAACCCAAAAATATGTGAAGGCGTCAACTGAAATATTCCCTTATCCTTTAGGATCATTCCCTTTGAACAAAAGCATCCCCTTCTCCTTTCAGTGAAGGTGGCTGTTCTATTTCAACTGCTCCTGCAGCTGGGATCAGTGAAGCTAAACTGCTTTATCCCAGTTAAGCACAGAAGAAATAAGCCCTAGATTGCATGTAACACTTGCAGAATGACTCCTACAATGTGATTTTTCTGTAATCTCCACTTTCCATATGTTACAACTTTCCCAACCTTCCCTTTCATCTCGGGTTAAATGGACATAAACATTGGTGAGCGAAAAACCACCAGATTCTCTCTGATTTAGAAAATATCAGGTTAAATATACTATATGAACTTACCAAGAAACCTGGGTGTGAGAACTTAAATCAAGAGTAGCATGCAGCTGGAGATGCGAATTCGTATCCTCCATTCCTGGCAGGGTACAACAGCAGAAATATCTCTCCAATTGTAATTCAGCAACAGTGCAAAAACACAGAGTGAGGCAGCAGACTATACATTTGAGGTTGACAAGCTCCTAGGAGAAGGTAGTCCCCTTTCCTACTCCTTCCCACCCCAAAACCCTTGCTCTGCAACAGTCAGGTGTGTTGCCCAAGGACCAGAACAGAAGCCAAGGATGTGGAAAGGGGTTCCACCATCCTCCCCAAAGAGGAATGGTTTGCCCCAGGATCTTCCACAACGCCAACACATCACTGAGTACACACACCAGCTCCAAAAGGGTGCCAGCCTTCCCACAAGCCTCAAGCAGCCAAGTCCCTCCAGTCTAGATGTACTCTGCATCCATCAGCTGGTATGTTTCCCATCTCGTGGTCTAGACATCAGAGCAACTTAATTTTCTTATCACAGAATTACAAAATTTCCTAGATTGGAAGACACCTTTAAGATCACAGAGTCCAATCATTAACATAACACTGACAAGTCCTCAATTAAACCATATCCCTGAGCACTACATCTACAGGACTCTTAAATCTCTCTAAGGATGGGAACTCCACTACTGCCCTGGGCAAGCCATTCCAATGCCTAATAACCTGTTCAGTCAAGAAATTCCAAATTCATATCCTCCCTAAACTTCCCTTGGTGCAACTTGAGGCCATTTCCTCTTGAAACTTCCCCTGGAGCAACTTGAGGCCATTTCCTCTTGACCTGAGGCCATTTCCTCTTGTGGCAAGTTGGGAAAAAAGTTTTCCATCTCCTCCGCTTTCTGGTGAACATTTAAATGTCTGGGGATGCTGGGTCAGTGATGAGATTCTGCATCACAGGAATGAGAATTAGGATGGACTGGGAACACCGCACTGACTTACACCAATGGCCAAGCAACAACAAAAAGCAGGATCACCTAAAAAGTCTGAGATAAACAGCTGACCTGTCCCCACAGGGTATGTGCTTATACTTCTTGTGAAGGTATCATCACACACACACCATCCCCTACACATACACTCTCTCAAAACCCACCTGTATGTTTAAAACACTGCCTGCTGTCCACAAGTTCCTCCGTAGGAAAGACTCCTCTACTGGGCAGATGCACAGGGATTGCACCATCACCACTCCCCAGCAGGGCTCCCGTGGATAATATCACACTTTATTTTTTCATAGTTATGAAATCTAATAAATACATAAATCACAGCTCCCATTCTGTTTTCTGTGATGGACCATAAATTCCTCTGTCATCAATTGATTCATTTGTTGTCAGCAACCTTGATCTGACTTACTCTCCCAGCAAGGACCCAGCAGAAACAAATCTATGCCATACAGAAAATGAGCTTGTTTAGATGAGAAGCAACTTGCCACCACCTTTACCATAAACATCACACACCTTTAAACTTAAAAGGACCAGAAGATCCCAGCAACTGACGGAGAACCAGCATTGGCTGAAGGCAGATGTAAAGATGTCCTTACAGTTCCACTACAAACATTGAAGCCACACCTCAATGAAACTGTTCAATGGAACTGAAAACATTTAATATCCTGGTATGCAGCAACACCAGGGATACCACTAAAACCTGCAGCAGCCTCTCGGTTTTCTATTCATGGGTGCAAAGGGCACTTCTGCACCCTTGTCAGTGTTACGCACACGCGTGAGTCCAGCACGAAGCCTGTTCCAAGCTTAGGAGACATCTGACCGGTGCAGTTACCCAACACCACTCCAGGACTGCCATGCACCAGGTGCCCTGTCAGCACAGGGTAAGCCGAGACAGGCTTTGGCACTGCTCCGAGAAAGAACAGGAGCTTCCTTTGCGTGACACAAAAAAGGAGACCGTGGCAGGATGTAACGGGGATGCAGGACAAGCCCATCCAACCCGGCTCAAATAACACCGAAGGGAACAGCCTCCCCTAAGCGACTGAAATCCAATGCATTCAACTCTACCGACCATCCCAGACGCCCAGAGCAGAGCATTCCCCTCCCCTCACAGATACTTCCTAGTGGAAAAGCTTTAGGCAGTGAATTGAGCTGTTAGCACCAAGAGTCTGCAGGCTGATGTAGAACAACAGTTCAGTAGTCCTACAAAAGCACCACGCAGATGTAATGTACGCATCATCCTCTCTTGCTTTCCTACTCTCAGGACCATGGTGAAGTTCTCTGCTGAAAAGAGGGTTGCAGTAATAGAGCTTTCCCCTGAGCAGAGAAGAGTTAGCAGGGGGTAAGGCTACCAGCCCAAGAAGGAATCACAGGGCATGGGAGAAGGCGTGAATTTGGAGTGGGGTGAGGTATTCTGAGCCTATTAGGTGCTTTCAGTCAAAAGGAAAGGATTCACTAGACCTGGGCAAAGGCAGCTGGCAATAAAGAGACGCAAAATGAAAGTACCATATTAAAGTGAGATGGAAAAAGGGACAGAGTAAAAGGCCAGGACAAGAGGAAATGGCCTCAAGTTGCGACAGGGGAAGTTTAGGTTGGACACGAGGAATTACTTCTTCACTGGGTTGTCAAGGCCTGAGCCAGGCTGCCCAGGGAGGTGGTGGAGTCCCCATCCTTGGAGGTATTTAAAAGCCATGTAGATGCTGTGCTGAGGGACACGGTGGCAGGATTGGCAGTGTTGGGTTAATGCTTGGGCTTGATCTTAAAGGTCTTTTCCAACCAAAACAATTCTATGAATCAACACAGACCAAAGTGACTATGGGAAGCAATCTGTGGTGTGAAGGAACGGGATGGGGGAAAGGAGCAGGTGACAATCACAGTAAGCAAAAAAAGCATGAAGGTTTGCAAGAAGATACTCATCCTGTGGAGACAGCAAACTGGTAAGTGAACACAAAAGTGTTTAGGAGATTCTTTGTTTCTGTAATTGTGATGATATGACAGCTTTTTTGCACATGTCTAAAGCAACCAAGCTAGTAATTCCTCTCCTCTCCAATCTTTGTGCTGAAACATCAACACAGACTTTAGAGCTACCTCCACTTTTTCTCATTCTCTTTTTTCCTTCTCAAGCACCTTAGACAAACAACTAATAGCTCAAAAGTGATGAGTTGGGAATGGTATTTAACCACAAAAGTCATTAAACACTGGTACACTGAACAATGGTCCTTGAAACAAGGAGCCGTAATTGTGCTCCATCTTTGAACAAGTCACAGCAGATAAAGATGAAAGACCTACTACATTTTCAGGAAATTTATTACTACTTACTTAGTGCACAACTTAAGGCATTGAAAATGGCCCGAGTCAGGAAGTTTTAACGCCTGTGCTCTCAAAAGCAGAGCCACTTAAAACTGCCTTTTGCACATTTAAGACTAAAATAAAAGCGCGCTCCCTGGGCTATTGATTTACTCCGGCCAACTGCAACTGCAGAGAACACATCTCAGGATGAAATGCTCCTGGATGTTCTCCTAGTTCGTGGTTCATTTACAGATGATTATAGCACTGTTATTTCATACATCGGTGCTTCGTAATAAACAAAAGCATTGTCCTGGAGGGGCTTCAGTTTAATTGGTGTTTCTTCCACTCACGTTGTGTTTGAAGATGGTGAGAAACTGCAGGAACTGCCTCAAGGACAACAGGCTTCCAAGGGCACGCTATTATGAAAGCCCACACATCAGCTTGTCCATGAGAGGCTAAATGGGGAGTTCTCTGCCCAGTAAGAGGACCTGCAGGGTTACAGCCTGTCTCATCATCTACCTCTTTCTTTGGAAACTAAGATCCACGGGGTGATTTCAAGAGCACAAATGGCTGAAAGTGAACTGTCCCATTTGACAGAAGTCACATCACCAGCTCACGTTTGACCTGAGCTCCTGAACTGACCAGGTCCATGGTTCACAAGTTCTTGAGATTATTCTCCCATAAAAATGTTAAGCTTTTTCATTAACATCCACGCCGAGCAGGGTACTGCTGGTGACCAGGATACTGCTGGTGACCAGGGAGCTCCAGTGCTTTGTAGCTGCTGGGGATTGGCACCAAGAGCTACTGCATGGGTGTGCAGGGTGCAATTCCTGCTCCAGCGTGTTGGGGTGCCAGGAGCAGTGCTGGCACGTGCCATCTGTCCTGAGCACAGCAGGGAGACAAAGCCCAGAGAGATTTTACCTGGGGTTACAAACTGTGGTGGGGACAGATCACGTGTTCCCAAGGAGAGAGCCACCCCAGCTGGCATGCTCTGTGACCTAGGACATGTCATCTCTCTGTAAAATTGGAGTGAAAGACTTGACCACCTTTTGTTAAGTGTTTTTACAGCCTTAGACAAGAGGCTTTGCATAAATATGGAGGATTCCTTCTATAACTACCATATGCACTGTCCTACAAAAGCACTTCACACCACTAAAAGCCTAAAGAGCACACCTGGACAATTAGTTTTACATCACTGTAGGGTTTTAAAATTTTATCTTGTTTCATTTCCTTTGAAAGCCCTCCTCCCATGCCCATTCTCTATTTAATTTTAGTTGTGGTCTACGTGCTATTTCTAAGATGCAATAGATTTGAAAGTTAAGTGGCTCCCTACCATACAACAGCATAATGCACGTGAAAAATAAACCCAACAGAAGTGTAAATTCCAAATGACCCAGTTGGAAATCACTGTTCAAACCAGAACACGGGACAGCCTCACAGGTCTCTGCAGAGCCCAACACTGGAGCCACAGCAAATAGGCATGCATTTTATGAACGTCACAAATAGCAGCTTGCAACACAAACCTCAGGCAGCAAACTCCTCAACCTCCTAATTTTCGTCCATGATCCAACTGCTGCAGCCACCTCCAGCAGAGAGAGTTTAGACTGACATGCAAAAAGCTGTGGCAAAAGAAATCACAAAAACTAGCAACAAATTATACACTGGGAAGGCCTTTATTCTTCAAGCCTCTTTGGGAGCTTTCCCATATTACTCACACGGACACCAGTCCAAAAGGGTTGGGTTTTTTTCACCGTTCAACTGCCCCAAAGTCCTCTCCAAATGCAGGTTGGTAAGAGTGGCTATACACAGACCAGCTCCGTGACCACCCGAGCTGTATCCCATCCAAAATCAGCTAGCAGCACCATTCAGGGAAACCAGAGGAAAACATGGGCTTTCATTCAAACCTCTCCAGAGTTTTTATATCCCCGTGCAGCTGAAGTGGGTGTGTGCACACCCAAAGCACTACGGAAGGTGAGGGATGAAAAGGTCTCAATGAGTTTTTCCATCCAGCTCCCCAACGAGGTAAACAAAGGTACATGTGCCAGATCATACACTCAACCTGTGTCCTCAACACCAGCAATAGCAAATGCTTGTCCTGGAAGACCATCGAGGAACTTCACATCCCCTTTGTAGCTCCTCTGAAACGTCTGAAATTGGGCATCAGAAATCATGGCCCCAGAAAACACCACTGTACACATTTACTATGTCTGTGCCCTTTATGTTTACTTTTTGCATAATCTCTAGCAACATAAAGGTGTATTATTATACATTAACAGAAATCTATCATTGAAGAGCAGGAACAACTTAAGGATTTCATAGAAATGCCTTCTCCCTATGCATCCAATTCACTCTTGAGTCCATATCTCCATTCTCACTCTACTATGGTTGGATTCAATTTGTTTAAACAGCTTCCAGTGATGCCCCATCACGTGTTAAGTGTTACACTGAGCAGCAGGAAGCAAGGATGTAAAGAGGAGGAGGAGGAGATGCCACTTGGCTAGAAAATGAGCCAGGTATCAGATGCCAGGCAGGGAAACAAACTCACTTCTGCTGAAGAGGTTTTTTTTTTATTAAAAGATTAAAAAAGCAGATTGTCTGGCTGAAAAATGAACAGGTGGTGACTCTACTTAAATTCTGTTTTGAAGCACAGCCCAGGTTCAAAAGCGAATGGAAATGATTGCTGAACTGTAAAAACAGGCACCATCATCTCCATCACTTATACCCATCAGAGGAACAGCTCACCACGAGTCTTTGCCTCAGAGTTACACCCAGGCATGGTGATGCGAGGAGCTCTGTGGTAGCAGACAGATGAATAAAAAAAATAATAATAAACAATGACAGGTTGTGGCTTGATATTAAATTTCACTGAGCTGGTCTTTATGAATTCCAGTGGGCCCTAAAGAATAGCTCTTTCTAAAATGCTTTGTGCAGAGTGAGGGATGGGGGATCGGTGCCTGTGCTCTTCCTCAAACAGGACAACACTATGGATCTACGGTCAGATCAGCAGTGGGGGAATTTGTACACCAAAGTGATGACCCACATGTCCAAGAGTGAGATTTAAGTGTCCTGCCAAAATCCTGCATTTAAGAAACAAGATTCCATGCAAACTGGACTGGCTGAAGGAGATTTTTTTTGTCTTAAAGCATCAGTCTGATCAGTTGTGATGCAAGATGCCCAATGCTTTAGCCAACACCCCATGATTCGAGACCACAGGAGACACATACAGGATGGAAAAGGGATGGCTACACACGACAGACCAGCAGGCACTGAGTCTTTCTTACCACCAAGGGTCACTGTTGATTCACTCAGATGAGGAAACAGTGGGGAAAATCCTCTTGATTACAGTAAGACAAGGATGACTTGGTCTGAGATGACCCTCTAATCCCTAAGCGCCTGTCGAGGCCGGATGATGCTCTCCCAGGACACCTCCCATGGCAGCAGCACTCCTGACCACAGCACACAGCCACGGACCAGGGTGCAGATTGGCTGCTGCTGCCCTTCCCTCCAAAATTTCTCCTCAATCATTTACATTTTGCTCCAGAACTGAGTGCACGAGCAGGATCCTGACCTTGCACGTACCCACAGGCACCACCAGTGACATGGATATAGGACCTGTCACCCGCAAGGCAGGTATTAGCCATTAGCAAATCTCAACCTGGAGTCTCTGAAGTTTCATCTTCCCTTGTGCAGAGGCTAACAAGTGGTCATGGGACTCTCCTTCTCTATTGCCACAGATGAGGCCAATTCTCTACGTTTTTTTTTCCTTGGGAATAACCTTCGTGTTGGTTTCTGACTTTTTTCCTTCTTTTAGGACAGTTCTCCAAGCTCTGTCCACCGGGCTAATATCAGCTGATTTCACTACTCAGCCTTACATTATCTTCCTTGTCCTAGGAATCACTATCATGTCATCACCTTATTTCACAAAGGAGGAAAAAATGATTTTAAGCACCAATTTACTGTATCTCAGGCACTCTGTCTGAGAAAAAGAACTTCATTATTAAGGTGACAATGCACTAAGGCACACACACCAGACTGTGGCATTACCTCAGAAGGCAGCAGCACATCTCACACCTTTTGGCTTTTGGCGTTTGTTGTTTTGGTTTGGGGTTTTTTTGTGGGTTTGTTTGTTTGTGCATTTTGTTTGGTTTTGTTTTGGGGGTTTTGTTTGGGGTTTTTTTTCCCCTTCTTTTTAAAAAGGAACAGCATGCAGCCAGAAACCACCCAAACGGGACTAAACCACACACTCCAGAATAATCTGCAGTGGGTCTATGGGCACTGTCTATGGGCAGAGGCAGGGAAACTGGTAAGAAAACATAATAAACTTTCCTTCAGGAAATGGCAAAATAGAATAGGAGCAAGAAAAGAGCAAAGCCTTAATTAATTTGTACCCATTTACTAGACTGTTCAGACTACGCCACGAGTCTCCCTTCCATTTAATTGTACAAGCAAAACAAGAGTATTTCTGACCCGCTGACAAAGCTGTAACTGACCTCAAGCATCATGCACCTAAGGAAAGGAAAAATATTACCGTGGTTGTTACCACAACAACTTGAAAGGTCGTAGTCAGCTGCACAGCAATGCTCTGAACCGTGTGCTACTGAGGGGCTGTCACCATAAAAGTTTCTGCTGTAAATATTGTCCCTGCAGTAGCAGAAACAGAAGATGTTTTGTGTTCATCCTCCAAATTGAACTGAAAAAAGCCACCACAAATATCAACCAGGCAGGCTATATACATGTACACAGAAACACGCACACGCATAAATCTTTTATCAGTTGGGAATGTTTCCAGCTCTGGATGCTGTGCCTCGAATTAACGTCGCAGTTTCTCTCTCTCTCTAAGTTACCCCAAAGCTCTAACAGATTGTGCAGCTTTTCTGTTCACACCCACCTGGAATGAACAGAAGGGGAAGGTGCCGAGGGAGAGACGTGAGGAGCACAGCACAGTTCAGGTAATAAACCAGATACCAACTGAGGCCATTTCACTCTCATAGAATCACAGAAAGCCCTGGGTTGGAAGGGGCCTCTAAAAGTCATCTAGTCCAAGCCCCCTGCAGTGAGCAGGGACATCCTCAACTAGAGCAGGTTGCTCAGGGCCTCATCAAGCCTCTCTCACCAACTGCTCCCACTCAGCTTTAGCACAAGACTGAACTAAGTTTTGCCTGCACGGTCATAGGGACACAACTCCTCATCCTCGCTGCGAACGGGTCACGTACACGCGAGGCTGAACTTGAGCAGCAAGTGGCACAGAACGGCTGTGCCAGCCACTCAGGGAAAATGCCCGGCCAGGGAGTGCAGAAAAAACCACTTTGGCCACCCAGATTGAGCTGCCATCACCCATCCGGTCTCCTGCTGTCCCCATCAGCTGGTTGGCAACTGGCTGCAGCCTGCTCTGAGTTGTTTCTCAAAACACGGTGGAAAGCAGAAGACCAGTAAGATGCAGAGCAGGGCAGCTCCTGCCTCTGCACCAACATTCATCAGCCGAAGCGAGGAAACGCACTCCAGTCATTCCCGTGTAATGGAAAGAGTCACCTTAACAAAGCCTTGTCACAGCATCCCTGTCTCGTCGTCAAAATAAACCCTGCCAGCCTGAATGCCCTTCAGAGAGCCACAGAAACATCAGCCTCCGACAGCACTGGATGCTGCTGACATTAGCTCTCCAGCTTGGTCTGGATTTCACAGCACAGCTACACCAGACACGCAAGCACGTAGCGACGTTACCAAGCTGTTCTGGTGGGCAGGACCTTGGTGCTTTCTCTGGAGGGAAGGGAGGAAGGGCAGAAGTCCCAGAAATGCACTTGCTTTAAGGCTCTGCAGCAGCGGGGCAATCTTCCTGAGAGCAGCCAATAAAAGGAGCACGTGCTTGAAAGAATGAAGGCTCAAGTCCCCCCCTCCCAGTGCAGTTTATAAAATGATGCCTTGGTATTCATTTTTTTATTCGGACTAATATGAGAGTGCTGAAACAGAAATGAGTGGAAGTGTTCTGCCTAACTTTGAGATCAAAAGAGCATTTTCTAAGGCTTCAGGAGAAACAAACCCAAAACAACACAGATCAGCCCCCAGCCACGCACCCCTCCCTGCTTCAGTGTGATTTTCTGTCGACAATTCAGTGGTGTTTAGAGGCAGTAGCTCATCAACCTGAATAAAGAAAACTGCTGTTTGTCCTGAAAAGCAGAGCACAAATGGCATCTCTTTGCTGTTTTGTTCTAACATGTCTGCAGCTTGTCTGTCTTCTGTAAGATGCTTCTCAAGGGTAAATCAAACTCCAAGCTCCATTCATAGAATATATGAATGGAAAAGACCTTCAAGATCATCGAGTCCTACTCTACACATCCTCTGCTAAACCACATCCCTAAGCACCGTATCTACATGACTTACAAACATGGCCAGGGTCAGTGATTCAATCACTGCCCTGGGAAGCCCAGGCCAGCCTTTGAGAACCCTTTGAATGAAAAATTCTTCATCATGTCCAACCTAAAGCTCCCCTGGCACAACCTGAGACTGCTTCCTCTTCTCCTGTCGCTTGTTCCTTGGGAGAAGAGCCCGAGCCCCCTGGGCTCCAATCTCCTGTCAGGGATCTGTCGATAACAAGAAGGTCTCCCTGAGCCTTCTTCTCTCCAGGCTGAACAACCCCAGGTCCCTCAGCTGCTCCTCACCAGACTTGTGCTCTAGACCCTTCCCCAGCTTTGTTGCCCTTCTCTGGACACGCTCCAGCCCTTCAATGTCATTTTTTTGTACCGAGGAGCCCAAAACCAGACACAGTACTCAAGGATCAGCTCATGGATCTTCCACAAAGGCCACATGAGCCATTTTAACTAGTGGATCATGTCTGCTTTAGGACCAAGATACTATTGCTTATATCCTTAATGTATCTCCAGATGATTAAGGTAAAGAAATTTGGTAAAATGGCCCTAAACAAGAGTGATCTGAGAGCAAAATCTGCTACCTGCTAAGCCCGAGCCCGTGTCCCCAGCAGAGTGTCTGGGGTTACATGAGGCAATGCCTGTGCACACCAAGGCGGGTGAGTGTCTGTGCTCACCGAGGGCCTGTCGGAAAAACTTACTGCTGATTATCTCCTGAGGCACATCCTGATCCACACAACTACAAAGCAACAGCGAGTAGCCAATAGCCCAGAAGATCTGCGAAGAAGAGAGACGATGCTAAGTCCAGACGGACCTGGAAGAGCCATGTAAATGCATCACAAGCACCAGGATTTATATTAGTGCCTGGAGCTGACAGGGTCTCTCTTCTTAATTGCCCACTCATGACTTAGTTAAGGGAGCTCTCGTGGGACCATGAGGTAAAGATGAGTGGCTCTGTCTGGCCTCAGCACTGAATGCAATACAACATTAATATAAAGAGCGAATCTCCAATACACAGGTCACTATATTATCAAGCATTTGCTGACAGCTAAAATAATTCAATTTAGGGCAGAAATACACCTTGCAATGCACAGCCTGGTCTCTGCACACTAATCTGGAGATGATCTTGCAAGGAAACCTGCTGCTGAAGCCGCCTCCTCTGCTCTCCTGATGAATGCAATCTTGTGCTACTGACGTTTGTTTAAATTGCTGCCGTGGAGATCCCCTCCCAAACTTAAAGCTACAACCACTGTAATTCCTAGGAACCTCTCCACCTGCTCTGTTGCTTGTTTGAAGGCTGAGGGTCCTTTCTGGGTTCTCACCACATTTCTCTACCCCACACTGACCCTTCAGCCCCGCTGTACCAAAATCAGTTTGTATCACTCATCCTGCTTTCCAGGAACCAGTTTTGCACTCTCCTCTCCCCTGGCAGTGTACGTAGCAATAGCAACATCAGATAAAAATCCTCATGGCCTCCTCCTGGCATCGGAGACCTCAGCATTTAGAAAGGCCAAAAGGTAACCACAAACAGCAAAGAATGTCAGCAGAAGTGGAGGACATCACATTGTGTTGGCAGTCAGCAGAGCTACAGCTCGAGCCAGACCAAGAGAAGCATCCCTGCAATGTATGCAGACATGGCTGTTGAGTCCTTCAGCACTGGTGTGTTCTACAAATCCACATCTGTGAAGCTGCTCTGTGTTATTTTTCGTAGACTTTTTACTAGGGCTTGAAGTGATAGGACATGGGGTGATGGCTTCAAACTGTAAGAGGGGAGGTTCAGATTAGAAATTAGGAAGTTCTTCACTTTAAGGGAGGTGAGACCCTGGCACAGGTCGCCCAGGGAAGCTGTGGATGCTCCAGCACTGGATGTGTTCAAGCCCAGGCTGGAGGGGACTTTGAGCAACGTGATCTAGTGGGAGGTGTCCCTGCCCATGGCAGAGGGTTGAAACTAGGTGATCTTTAAGGTCTCTTCCAACCCAAACCATTTTATGATTCTATGAATGATTTCCCCTGACTTGACCACAAGTTCTTTAGGGCAAGGACTCCTGGATAATAAGCCTTTGTATAATATATTACTGATGTCCACATGGGCTTCTAGGCACAACTGTGATACAAATCCTAAATGACAGTAGTAAGACAATTGCTGGCATGAGCTTAAAAGCCAAGCTGAGCCCTTTAGAAAAGTCTGGCCTCGATGATAAATTTAAGTTTTTAAATAACCCACAATCCCAGAGCACTCGAGTGACTCATCTACACCATTAATTTATTCTTACAACACCTAGTCGAGACAGGGAAATTTAAGCTCCCTCACCTAATGACTCCAGGATACTGAAGGATGAGCAAGGAGAGGGACTGGATATAAGATCCGAAGCCTTTAATCTTAACCACAAGATTGTATTTTCTCCCTGTTGGAACTACAGCCTGACTCCTGATCTCAAGTCACCCAACGTCATGCCTAACACACTCTCCTGGTAATTAACCAGTATGAACAAGCTGCCTCTGAAGAGCAACATCCCTTCTTACATTTATGAAACAAGGTCAAAGAAAGTTGGAATAAGCAGGTGTTCCCCTCTGCAATCCAAAAGGGATAATGCATTTAAAATGTGTGCGACTTGAAGTGTAAATGGGGAGGTGTGAGGAAAAACTTCAGACACACAGCATATGTGTAATACTGGGAGAGAGGGAGGAAGGAGACATCGCATCTGAAATATTTATTTTAATCTTTAAACTGTTATTAACTCTGTTCCTGACACTGAAAAAAAAAAAAGAAATGAACCTCTTAATTTATCCTCACAGCACAGCATTAAATCGAAAAGTTTCAGCTCTGCTTTACAGATGAAAAATTGACATATATTGACTTAACTAAACATAAAAGAATGAGACATCCAGCAAATCAAACAGCCCATCTGGCTGAGTACTTTCAGAAGGCTGTGTAACCAGATGAAAAAGCAAATAACCACTGAAACAACACGTCGAGAGGAAATGCCTCTCTCAGAAGAGCCAGGAGCCCCGTGCAGAGGGTGGGCAGCCTGGACCCTCGGACCCCCCGAGAGCTGGGTCCAGTCACCGCTTTCCCCGAGACCTCACCCCAGCCTACCATCGTTCTAGTCCTATTCCTGAAAGGAGTATAAAGATGTTCCCTGTCTGCCTTGCCCATCTAGATGCTAAATTGTTCAACATCACTCAGAGCGTGTCAGTAGGGAGCAGAATGAGATCCTGAATGAGGCCGTCAAGTCGCGTCCCCACAATCCTGATAACGCCTGCGAATCAAAGTGACAGCAGAATCACCCAGTTCTCACTGCTACGTGGGTGCATAATTACAGCTTACAGTGACTTTGTACAGTCCAGGTGTTTGCCCAAACATCTTTAGGTTCATTACAAGCCCTGCATTAAGACAGCCTTGCCTGCACTAAGACCCTGTGTGAGGCTATGAAATGCTACGGCGCTGTTCAAAAAGCAGCTGGCGACAGCAGAGAGCAAATGTGGATAGGATGTGAGATCTCCTAATTGTCAGGCATCTTGTAACTGTCCTAGAGAACCGTGCTGCTGATGGGAAGAGCCAGCAATTGCATTTAACCAGCTGAACACTATTTAGAAATGTATTTCTAACAGGAGTTTTCCAAACTTTTGGGGCCTGACTCTTTTCAGCGGTGCCCAGTGACAGGACAAGGGGCAACAGGCACAAACTGGAACCCAGGAGGTTCCATCTGAACAGGGATGGAACCCAGGAGGTTCCATCTGAACTTCTTTGCTGTGAG
>WUAM01000167.1:1201528-1211679 GCA_024336885.1 Actenoides hombroni | reverse complement strand
GAGGTTCCATCTGAACAGGGATGGAACCCAGGAGGTTCCATCTGAACTTCTTTGCTGTGAGGATGTCAGAGCCTGGTCCAGGCTGCCCAGAGAGGCTGTGGAGTCTCCTCTGGAGAGATTCCAAACCCACCTGGACACTGCGATGCTGGGCCCCCTGCTCTGGGAGACCCTGCTGGATGGAGCAGGAGGGTTGGACCAGACAATCTTCAGAGGTCCCTTCCAACCCATACCATGCTTCTATGAAAGAAGTCTCAAGAAACACCATGAAGTCATCCATTATTAGCAGAGTCTTCAGAAAGCAGAGTTAAAAATCAGAAATCATGAGTATTTACACAAAAATCTGTAATTCTGTGTGACTGTATAACAGGCAACAACAACTGCCCAGTGGGTGTATGTATACATGACATGGTGTAACACCACTGCCAGCACAGAATATATACACTTACATGACAAACAGTGGGGAAAAAAAACCAAACCACTAACCCTCTCCAGCATATAAGACACCTCTGGAGATGCTCTGATTTATTTTTTATAGAAAGCTGGGGAAGGATTTTTTACAAGGTCTTGTTGTTATAGAACATGAGGTAATGGCTTCAAACTGTAAGAGGGGAGATTTAGATTAGAAGCTAGGAAAAAGTTCTTCACTCTGAGGGTGGTGAGACCTGGAACAGGTTGCCCAGGGAAGCTGTGGATGCTCCAGCACTGGATGTGTTCAGGGCCAAGTTCAATGTGGCTTTGAGCAACCTGGTCTAGCGGGAGGTGTCCCTGCCCGTGGCAGGGGGGTTGGAACCAGATAATCTTTAAGGTGCCTTTCAACATAAACCATTCCATGATTCTATAAATACCTAAATATATTCTTAGATAAATACCTACAGAGTACAGGAAAGGCTTCGTAGGAATCATCTAACATGAGACCTTGAATGCTGGAACTCACTGTGCTTATCACTGTGTTTATGTGATTCAAACAGTGCAGTGAAAAGTCATTAATCACTTTTTCAACAACTTTGCCTCACTAACCCTTAGTACACAGAACTAATCACTTTTCCTCAGCGTATGAGCCCCAGTCATAGAAAATACATATTTATATACATTATTAATTAATCCCTTCTCAACATCTACTGTACCTGAAACATCTGGCATTTTTCTCTCTTAATCAAACACAGTTCCCACAGGCCTGGCATTTTAAACACAGTTATTTCAAATCACTGCAATTGTCCACACCGAATCATGCTTTGTGCCTTTCAATGCCTGCAAATATAATTACAAGAGACAATCCATCACTTACTAACCCGGAACGTGTCTATTGGGACACAGCAGCTTGGGGAGGACACACATTCTTCTGCTCCTTGCCATCTTCTGCATACTTAACCTGGTCTGCAGAACTGTTACAAAAGAGGACAGAACCTTTCCTGAAAGCCACCAGGAGATAGGAAGTCACCCACTCGATCCAGCTCTCAGTGGGCAGCAGGCATATAGGCTAAGCAAGAAGGGTCTTCTCCTGCCTCTTCCTGCTCCAGAAACAAAGGGATCCCATGCTGTAAGAATGGCTGGTTTATTTTAGTCTCTGCTACCAGAGATCAAGGACTGAGGGAAGAAGGATGAACTTTTCTTTTTTTCCCACCCCACAAGAAAGGCTTCCTATAGGTCTGGCAACTGCTACCGTGGTCCACAAGAAAATGTCCTGTACATCTTTCTATGCATGTCCAGTCCAGTGTTTCAAGTAGACCTCAGCCTCTGAACTGGGCTAATCCACTGGTTTTTCCAGCTCAAGGGGCAAAGCAAGAAAGGCAAAGGTGATTTGAGAAATGCTGAGGAAGATTCTGGTGCCCAAAGGGCTGTAAGAAGAGAGTTCTATATCTCAAATTGGACTGGGGCTTTCAGGGTTATACGGGGACTTGAACCCCAAGACACTCCAGCACAGGAGTGGTGGCTCATGAAGCCACCAGCGAGCAGGTATGATGGCAACAGGAGGTCAGCAGGAGAGAAAGCAGTGCTGGGAGCTGCCCCGTGTGCCAGCAGGTCAGGCTAGAATCAAAGGCAGACGCTGTCCCGGAGCAGAGAGCTTAGGAGCTGCAGGACACGGGCACTGTGTCCACCAGTGACACGGACCAGGCAGAGTCCTGAGCTTGCAGGACCAAGGCCTGTTGCAGAAGCAGGAGTGCTCTTCACCACTCACTGCCAAAGACACAAAGTCCTCCCCGCACGGGGCTTCCTAAAGCTCCCTCTGCGGGGACCCCGGCACCGACCTTTCCGTTACACGCAACGAGAAGTGTTTGCTCACCTCTGACACCGAAATGAGTTCTGTTTCTGAAACAGCTGTCCTGCACCATTTGTCACGTAAGAGCGAGCCCTGAATAAATGGGGAGCATGGTGACCTGTGGCAGAGAGAAACGTTGCTAAGACACGCGGCATAATTGCATCTGTCAAAACCGTGTTCGTGCTCCCTACACCTGATGAATCATCAGCACACGCTTTCTGACTGCCAGGATGAACTCTTTAAGGACAACAGAAGTCTTGGAACTCAGCCACCTAGAAATGTTTAAATAAACGTCTATAAATAACAAATGTACTACCTGGGCCTTCATGCAGGTATCTTGGTCAAAGTCCTTGTCACAGCACTAAAACCATCGTGTTGACAGTTTCCCTGAAGTTTCACAGAGGGCTCCTCTTCCCACCCTTCAAACTTGTATTGTATCATCTGAAATGGTTATCACAGCCCCCTCCCCAATGACATTTCAGCCGGAAGATAAGCAAATTTTATGGGCTTATATTTATTTTGCTTCAGGCTCAGTTAATACCCACAGTATGGGATCAACGATTTCATCGGCAGGGTTAGGAACATACAACATAAACCATCTTAGAAATAAACCACATTTCAGTGACTTCATGAAGAACTTCCTTGGGGGGGAAAAAAGAAGCCAACTTCATGTTTAAAATATGTCAAATAATGAAACTTGTAAGGGTGTTGCAATGGAGTTTTGCAAACCTAGAGCTCAGAAGAAGGGAAAACCAGACATGACTAAGTCTTTCAGTCAGAGATACACTCATCATGGCAGAACTCCAGATTACATCTCTAAGACTGATTTAGTTTTCCAGGTACATCTTTGTAAGCAGGATGTCGCAAAAGATGTGACGCCAGAAAACATTAAAGTAGCAGAGACTTCTGTTAAGATTAATTCTAAATTTCTTCCAGTTCTCTCATCATATTCATTTCTGTCTCCAATCTCAGCAAGGTTTGCCTATAGTCTTTCAGAGTCCATATCACTATGCAGACCTGGGCTACCCAACCCCCAAATCTCTAACAACTTCCCCGACATCCCACCTAAGCTTTAAAGGCAGGTTCTGGCTACACGTTTCCAGGAGTTTCTGCAAAATGCAATTACATTTCCATGAAAGTGAAGGAGACTTTTTACGTTCCACTTGAAATACTTTACAATGTGCAGCAATTATTCAGTTCTTTTCAACCAGATCCTGGTCAAGCTACACTTTATTGCTGATCTGACTGCTTTCAAGTATCCTGCTTCTGCAATAAGCCATTTCATGCACCATGTTGATATGGTTTACATGCTAAATAAGGCTCTAACCTCTACTTTAAAAGTGCCCTTATACTCTTCATTGAGGAAAAATATTTTCATTAAGAATCAACAATCAGTTCTGCTGTTTCACTGATGAAAAAAAAAATATATAAATCTGTGTGAGGAAGAAGTGAATTTACAGCCACAGCTCCTTCTCTTTCACAACTGTTTAAGACTCTTCAGTTCTTCTGGACAAAGGCACTTGATCTCTCCTTGACAAGTTCCTAAAACTGCTTACAGAAGGTAGGATGATTTTGCTCCAGAAGCTGTAATAGCAGTGGCTGCCTATATGGAAAGACCTCCAACGTTCATGTTAAAATCCTGCTCAAAGAGCTCAGCTTTGGCTCACTGCAAGTCATTTGACTCTTCTGTGTACCAGTCTCTAAATCAGGAGATACTGATGTTTACCTCCTTAGAAAGTCGAAAGCTTGTTAAGCATTTAAAAATTGTTGGATGGCAGATGCTAAGTATTTTCAGTAGGATTTCACACCAGCAAGATTTTAATTACTGCAGCTCCTCATTTGCTAGATTCCCTGATGAACTGATAGGCAGACTCTCATTTATTCACAGTCAAATACCCAAAATGTCAACTAGGGTTGAGACAGCACTGTACACAACTTCAACCCTGAAGTGTGCTACACCACTGGGTTTTTTGCAGAGACACGCACACAAAGACAGCAGACAATCTCTGCTCCTCTGGGCAGGAGCGAGGAGAGTGACCCCAGATGAGATTGATCACCCTGAGGTATGTGACCAAATCATATCACGGTGATCGCAAGGCCTCGAGCTAAGCTACTTACATGGGTCTGATGGCTAATGGTAACCTCTGGAAAAGCAGAATGCTTTAGGTGTGTCAGTCAAGGAGATACGGGCTCATTCTACCGAGAGTTTAACTGCAGCGCATGAAGATGCACTTCCATGTGACTAACCATGCAGCTGTGCCCCAGCAAGCTGAACACACATCCCATGCACTGGACAGGCTGCTAAAACCTCCCTCGGTGCTACTGCAGCTTCCCAGGCTTGCTACCAAGTCATCTAGATGCTGCCTCTCACAGACCTTGCTTGGAAAACTTAACTGCTCTCCAGACTTCTCTTCTAAGTGATCCTTAATCTCTAAACTTTCTTAAGCAGCTTCACTTCTGATTACAGCTGTAGTTGCTCAGTTTAGGATGTACTTTATTCTTCACGTTACAGTGACAGGAGTTTTTTTCATTTCAGCTCAAAGTCTGGTTGTGGTAGAAGCAAATTCTGTGCCAGTCTTAAAATGAAGAGTCCTTCACCTGAAGGACCCCTCCCCGTCAACTTACACCAGTGTGACACCCTCCTGAAGGTCTGGTCCAGGCAGCAGCACGCAGGCAGGCTGGGGTAAAGTGTCACAGGGGTTATAACGCATCAATCCCTGCCTCAGACTTTTTGTCACCACACAAGACATGATGTAAGCACCTAAGAAATTACCATCTGGCACCTCTGATTGTCTTGTAAAATGGCTCGGATCAAGGAAGCCATCAAAGCTGCTAATAAAGATTCTGAGCTGTGCAGCATAAACCATGGAAATGGTCCCTGAGTGCAATGATTTTCTCCAGGCTAGGCTGCTCCAGCCTCAGGAACTTGTTTCCCAGGTGTTGGATACATTTAGGGTTCTCCCTTTTGCTCCACAGCTTCCCCAGGTGACCAGAGAGCAGCAAACCTCACCATGTGCTATCTGCTTAGGTTAAGGAAAACCCTCCCTGCCAAGGCAGCAGCTGCCAAAGGCTTTCACTGATGCTGCCTGCGCAGGATTACTAAACCACTTCCTGAACAATACCCTTAATGAGGAATGGTGAGACTTAATTAAAACGTAAAATAGTTAAAAGGCAATCAAGAGCAATAAAGAAGTTTCCGATCATTCTCCCATACATTTGAAATGTAAGGTAAGGGGGAGGGGGCTGCCCAATCTCCACGGTTTTCAAAGGGCTTTCAGAAAATGAAAGAACGGAGAAAATATTAGACAAAGATGTGTAATACAGGTTTCAACAAAGCAATCAAATTATGGAGTGATATAAGAGAGATAAAAAGGTACACGCTCCTCATGCAAATAAAACTCCCCATCTCACATATCTGGGTATATAAAGGACACACAGTGAGTCCTGGGACACAGATGCACAAAGGCCCTGCCCATGGGTTTCAGACAGTCCCTGGTTCCCGTGACACTCATTTTGATGGCTTGGGCTCACAGCATTTCCAAAACATAATTATTTCAAAGGAACTGGGTAACTGGAGCAGGAAACATCCTCTAACCTTGAAGAAACACATTGAGAGCGATTCTGTTTGAGCTGATTTTCTTTCCTCCTTTTCAGGAGAAGAGAGAAGGGATTGAAAAATACTTTCTATTAAATTTTAGGGCAGTTACTCAGCACAAGACTTTTGCCATTACAAGGAGCAAGTCAAAGCCAAATCCTTTCAGTTTCACTACGCTAAAAAGAGAATTTCAATGAAAATAAAATACCTTTCTTTACCTCCTGAAAAATGGGAGGGGTTTGGTTTGGTTTTGGGGATGGTTTGGGTTTTTTTCATTTGGTTGTGGTTTTTTAGTTTGGTTTGGGAGGGGTTGTTATTTTTCCTAACACAGCTTCACCTACTACTTAAGCACTGGGAGACTGGACACAGCAACTGATTTGGAGGAAGAAGTGTATTCCAGACCTTTCCAGCCACATGGCACAGGCTGCTTTGCTCCATAATCCATCCTTGCTCCAGAAGCTCACGTGGTAGAGCATGCTACAAAGTGAGAGGAGGGTGAAGGACATCCTAATTGCCTGGTTTATTGACTGCTACCTCAAACAAAGCACGTTCGCTGAAGCTAAAGCATGGAGAGACAGGAATGGCTTTTCCTCATAAGGCTGCCAAGCAGGCAACTCCTCATCCCCCTTCCCCTTCCAAAGGGCGGAGGAAGCCGGTAGTGCCCGTGCTGCTCGTACTGCTCCCTGGCAGCCGTGACTTGTTATCAGCCAGGTCAGGCTTGGACCTCTTTCTGAAGTGGGACAGGCCAAACACAAGTCTGGCAGAAGAGAAAAATTGAGAGACGGGCTTGTCAGCAGTGAAAATAAAGAAGGGCAAAAGAATTTTGTTAAAATAAAGAGAAATGAAAAGCCAGAACTGTGACATATTTGCGTTTCCTTGTGATTTACTCCAACTTCAAACTCTTCCAAGACAATCAGCATCACTCCCTTCCTAAGTTCACAGCATCAAGCACCAACTGGTACGGAGCACAATTTGTTCAACACATCATTGCCTCTAAACACAAACAGTAAAACACATGTGCTCTGAGCACGAACCTGCAGCAGGCAGAGCTAAAGAGGGAAAAAGAAACAAGATGCTGACCAAGTTGATGACATTTGGTATTTTTCTCAAACTCACACTGGCTTTGAATACAAGTGCCAAAGAAACTGGCAAAATAAGCACTTGTAAACCAGTTTAAATTCACAGTGAACAAGCAGCTGGGTCTTTAACTGGGAGAAACCAGAGAAAGGAAACCATCCTGGGAATAACACCTCTACAAAGCTCCTTCCTCATCACTGCTGACCCCCTTTTCACCACATTCCTCCTCAGTCCTGATAACTTCCACTCAAGAAAGCCTTGATCAAAAACTAAACCCAAGCTGTAACCCTTCCATTCTGTGTAAGTTCTCCTCCTCCTGGAGGGAACCCATCCATGGAGATCATCACCTCTCCAGAGGAGTTACCACGCAGTACGAGGACAGCAGCTGACCCACTGAGCTCCAGCTCAGTTTGGGTCTCGGACAACACTCCGTTAAGAACAAGTATTCAGAAAGCCAAACTCCACAGAACAGCACTTGCAGAGGCTGCCAGCTCTTGGGTTTAGACTTGACTCCTACCACCATGCTTCAGAAAGGCTCAGTGGCAAAATTTGTCACAGATATTCGTTATCTGGGGCCCAAGACATGATTTTTACAGAAGCTAAAAACAGAGCTCGAATCGGTCTCGGAGTCAGCTTTAAAATAGGGATCGAGTGACAACTAGTGGAGATTTGTATCAGTGCATCTCTGTGGATTTCTCTGCACGACATAATCCGCACCAAGACCCTGTTGCACTGAAATACCACAGGTACAATCCAATCACATACAACAGCTTTCCAGAAACGATGGGCACGCGCGTGCGAAGACCTGGGGAATGGGAAGGAGCTGACGGTGCCTCTAAATGCTCCTTACCAACCTGGTAAAGCTGCTGAGATACACAGACTTCCACAAACCAGTAACTAGATCAGAAGCAGCCATTCAGGAACACGAGTGTAAACAGCCCACCGTCCACTCCCAAATAATAGGTGCAAGTGAAGCTGGCAGGAGTCAGAAGTGAGGAGATGGTACCACGACCTTCCTCCTGGTGCATCCCTTTCTTTAAAGTGTTCCAGCTGACCATGAGAAGCTACAGCCTGGGATTGAACTACTGTTGACAAGCCCACGAACCTCTCCTCAACGATTTTCTCTAGTCGGTGTGTGATTTTAGCTTCCACAACATGATGTAGCAATGAGTTCCACAGCTCCTGCGTTGCAGGAAAGTATCTCTTCATCTACTTAAAAACCAGTGCTTATTTTCATTGGATGGTTTCTAATGCCCAATTTATGAGAAGGTGAATAATCATTCCCTAGTTTATCTTCTCTCCCTTCTTCACGATTTCATTAGTCTTCTCCCACAACCTCTCATTCACCTCTTTTCCAGGCTGACGAGTCTAGAAATTGATGAATTCATGCACAGTAGAACAAAAAATATTTCATTTTATTTGCCTCTTTAATCATCTCTGAACACAGAGGTAATGTTTCCCAAGACTTACTAGGAGCAACTTTCCCAGAGTAGCATCAGCTGAGGTATGACTCACACCATCACTACATATGAGTACTTGGGAGGGGTTTTGGTAGGAAAGAAGGTTATTTTCTTTTTACACACAATACTTTGCATTGATAATGTATTTTAACCATCATTTCATGACCTGGTCACTCAGTACTGAGAGAACCTCTACAACACTTCAAACTGCATTTAAATCTGGCTATGCTAGGTTGGGGTTTTTTATCACACCATCATGTTTTACTAGTATCAGGTGCTAGTATGGTCCTACAGCTCTAACATAGCCCTCGAAATATTAGGAAAATAATTCTCCCACACAAACAGTTAGAATCAAACAAGGACAAGAAACCACAACAAGGCATTTGAGGAAGTTTTTGGAGTTTACTCTGCTCAGGTTTCCTGTCCCAAGTGCTGTGGTCCTGCTGCATGGACACTGGGAAAAGGGAGAAGGGGAAAAAAAAAAAGAAGAAAAAAAAAAGATTGATAGGAGAAAAAGAGCCAACTGTGTTTCACAAATCCACAATTAACATTATTAATTGCTTGTCGCTGGGACCTGCTTCTTTAAGGTGCTTTAAATCACAACTGAAATGACACAGAGAAAGCTGAAGATCTGCCAACTTTTACTATTAAGTGTCCACTTGAAGATAAGTGCCCTGACTTTTAAGAATAATAAGGGGGGGGAAAAAAAAGAGTATAAATTTAAGTTTCTGCTCCTCCTGATTGCAGAAGAAAGCCTGGCAATACTAACCCTAAGTGTTCATAAAGAAGACAAATTAGAAACAAAACCCAACGCTGTGAAATCATCTCATGATTTTAATAAATAAATAAAAATACCCAACCCAACACACATCTCCTGCTTTTGCAGGTCTGACTCATCATTCAACTGCTTGTGGATTGGCTGGATCATTACAATAAGACTAGCAATTAATTTATTAATATTTGCAGTTTCAATTCTCACAGCAGGCAGAGAAGCACGAAATACTGCACAAGAAAACAGTTTCATCTCTCTCCAGAACACTCGGTGTTTCTAAATCATCTCCCCGTTCAATCGACACCCTGAACGCAGCCTGCTCAATACACAAATGCACTAAATTCATCTGGGCTACAGATAAGATTCAGATTCTGCAGCAGCTCAACTGCCACAAGAAATAATAAAGAATTCCGAGCTGCTCCCCGAGATGCCCACAAATATTTTCCAGTCCTGACTCCAAGCGGCAAACAACTCAGCGTTGTTTCCAGAGACAAAACCACAGCAAATGGGCCCAACAGGCCCATGTTCAGCCTGCCCAGATGGCAGCGATGTCACAACAAGGTCTCGGGGAGATAGTAAGGCTCAGGTATCATGAGGGTTAGGAGTGTGACGTGTGGTGGTCACATCGATGGGCAGGTGTGGAAGATACACCAACCACAGCCACTGCCCTTCCACCATGAGCACACCAGGGTATCTGAAGATGGTTTGCCTGTTCAGGGAGAAATTTTCAGAGCTCATCAGGCAGTCACACAGCCCAGGTCAGCACAGCTAGTTGCTTTCAATGCTTATTTGCAACCTAGAATGTTATCTAGAAGTAGAGGGTTACGGGAGCGAGCACCTGGTACTCGAAACAGGAGACAAGGACCTTGCAACAAGGTCATGAAGCATGTTTCACTGGATCTTGATTCTGCATCTCTGGAGTCCTCAGCACAGCAGAGACAGGGACCTGGTGGAGCGGGGCCAGAGGAGCCCCAGCAATGCTGGGAGGGC
>WUAM01000167.1:1177877-1197836 GCA_024336885.1 Actenoides hombroni | reverse complement strand
CACACCATACTGTCCACACCATACTGTCCACACCATACTGTCCACACCATACTGTCCACACCATACTGTCCACACCAGCCCTGCAGCCAACAGAAAATACTCACAACACCACGTGACTATAAGATCATGGAACTGTTTCGGTTGGAAAAGACCTTTCAGCTCATTGAGTCCAACCATGACTCCTTTAAGAGGAAAGCAACTCTACCCACTGGAATGTGCTGCTTCTTCCATACCCAACCAAATGCAGTTCTGTTTTCTACTTCATGAAAAGCTACTGTGGAACTGCTGGTTTCCACAGTAGCCCCAGAGCTTGTGACACAACACAGATGTGACTGGCCAAGGGGGGGGTGTCAGAGCCACCAGCAGATCACAGTAAATCAAGCAGGTTACAATGTGCTACCTGAGCCACGGGACACAATGGGATCCTCTCGACCTGCTGCAGGAGATGCCAGCTGTGTAGCCATGAACGCTCACTGCTGGGTAGAAATTTATTACTACAGCTCTGCCCACAACATGACTGAAGAAAAGGAGGCTGAGGGGAAACGTTCTCACTCTCTACAACTACCTGAAAGGACGTTGTAGAGAGGCAGGCACTGGTCTCTTCTCACAAGTAACTGGTGATAGAACAAGAGGGAATGGCCTCAAGCTGCACCAGGGGAGGTTTAAACTGGACATTAGGAAATTTTTTTTCCCCTGAAAGCGTTATCAGGCACTGGAACAGGCTGCCCAGGGAGGTGGCTGAGTCACCATCCCTGACTGTGTTTAAAAGCCGTATAGATGTGGTGCCGGGGGATATGGCTCAGGGGTGGACTTGGTAGAGTAGGGTTAATGGTTGGACTCGATCTTAAAGGTCTTTTCCAACCTTGATGACTCTATGCCCAAGGTCAAGGTCAGACAGTGGCTGCCTTTCACTCCTCAAAAGGTTTTATCTAAACACCCTACCACCACGATGCCACGCCAGGAAAGACGTGGACCACAAATTCAATAACAGACATGAGCGTAAATTAGCAACTCACTATTGGTATTCAAGATTACTGATGACAAAACATTTATCCTAATAAGCACGAGGTATGTCAGTTAACTCCACAAAGATTCATGAAAACCCCTCAAATCTTTCAAATACACATATAGAATGAGTGCAAGAAGCTATAAGCGTGGGGGGTGGAGGAAAAATAAGTAAGACATCCTACTCTGTACCTCCAAAAATGTAAATGCTGGGAGGGATATTTTGCTTCAGGACAAAATCGTATCAGACCACATGATTTCCAAGTTTAATTTACAGCAATGATGCTGGGACAAGACTTAATCAGTCACCAGGTAAAGAATAAGTTGCAGAGAACAAAGAATATGGACCACAACTTGGATTAATACCAGTTTCAGCAATTGAAAGAGTTCTGAGAGCCTTGAAGTGATAGCAGCTTTCTTCCTTCAATGTATTTAGATACATTTTAATTTTAACCCTAAGCTCTCCATTTCCTACCTTTTTTAGCAGCCAGCTTTAATAACTGGCAAAGCCAACTGCAACTCACCACAAGTCTTCTAGGAATTGACGTTGCAAGCTCCTGCACCTTACCTGGAAAGGACAGTGAAGCTCTGAAACAAATAAAGTGGGGTTTTTTTCCAGACTGTTGAATTGAAGTAGATGTGGAAAAAAGGCGATTTGACTTAGCAGCAAATTCTACGAGTCTGAAAGAACCCTGTGGATCTGATACTTGGAAATGCTGGGGAAGAGTCATTATTTTAACAGTACCTCAGCCACCCCTGACTCTTTAAGCAAGTATCTGCTCTTTGTATTCTCTTTACCCATTATACGATGAAAAAAAGTCACAAGCCAAATAAATATTTGTTTTCTCTTCCAAGTCACCTTTAAGATCATAATCCATCCTGACACCAGGTCAATGAGTTCTTTTTCAAGTTCCAAGCAATTCATCACTGCTCTGGGGTCTGAGCCGCGCCACGAATAAATGTGTTTTAAAAATATGTAGCTGCTGAGTCTTTACAGAGCCATTTGAGATGTCTAAAGTCATCAGGCAGGTCTGCAACTTGCTGCCCCTGGAAAGGTTTTTACATCTACATTAATCTCCTAGAACTGTCTTACGCTACAGAAAACCAGGGAGTGTTCAGTTCAGTGATTTGACCACACGGTACTTTGAGCCGCAGACTCGGACTTTTAACTATGTGCTTGAGCAGTAACCTTTGAGAGACAGCTTTGTGTTCTGACAGAAGGCAATAATCACCCTGTGATGAGAGCTCAGGCTGAGAGCATGTCCCCCCTGCTTTAAAAACAAATCCTCGGGATAAATCCCCGGCATCTTTACACAGCCAGGCTTGGAGGTGAAAAGAGGAGGTAGTATTCTATCGATTTTGCAAAAGGAGAACTAAAGCAGGTAGAGTTTTGATATACACAGCCATGTAGACATCTAATCCTCTTGAGATCAGTGGGAGTTAGAGATCAAAATGATTTCTGCAGATTTGACCACAATAGATACGTCCACAGTCACACCAACGAGATTTATGTTTTCCTGGGCAGCTGAGGATCACCCTTGAGCCTCAGCCCCAAATACCTCTCAGCCTCTGGCTTCAGTCTTTAGAAGCTGGGTGGCTCTGAAGATTGGAAAGTTCCACCAGTACAGGAAGACTAGTCGACTCGTGCTATGTCTCTGCCCCTCTCTGTAGCACGGACAAGTACCTGGTCCCTGGCCTTCAGGCAAGAGATGTGCAGTTGCCAACATCTGTATCCGAGAGCCTGAACCCTTGCCTAGGAGCTCTTTTCTCTTCTTTTTCATTCTGGAAAGCTGCAGTACACTCTCCTCATGTTAAACAGGCCACAGGAACCTAATTCCTCACTCTGAAGGGGGAGGTAGAATAGCTCTAGGTCAGGATCAGGCACATCGGCCGACTAACGTGGAGAAAAACAGCCCCATTATCATCCATCTGTTACCTCAGCTCTGCCAACTCTCTCCATTTTGTCTCTACTTGACATCTGACTAAGCACCTCAGCTTCTCGAGAGACCATTACACAACACTCACTCTTTTAAGAGAGGTTCTGTTTTAGATTACACTTGTAAAGAAAAACCCTAAGTGTGACCTTAAGGAGGGTTTAATGTGTAACGACCTGGAGAAAGCAGCATATTGTGATCTCATGAGGCCTATAATGTCAGATCTGGGGATGCTCAGGGACCGCAAGAGTGGGATAAAGGCCTTCAGCCCTCAGAGCTATCTACACAGTCATGCACTTGAGAGCACACGAGTTCAAACCACTGGGCCATTTTAGGAGGGCTTCCACGCTTGGACGCGTTTTGTGTGCGTGTGCAGTGTCAGCCTTACTGCTTTACTACACCTCGTGCACAATGAGAGCAGGCTCAGTGCCTACAAACCAGACTGTACCAGACTGTACCAGACACCACGACACTCAGAGTGGCACTTCGGAAAAGGGGCTGCAGGACACAGGCTGAGGTCTTCTGGTGACACATTCAGAAGAGAAAAGAGGTAGATGCAAATACTTGAACAAATGTCAGCGCTCCTGTCTGAGCACCTGCAGCCTTCACAGCCACTGAGTTCTTGTGACATTGCAGAAGATCACATCCAAACGTTAAAAGGAGAATTTAAACAGCCGTGGTAGCAACATGACAGCCTTCTGATGGCAAATGCAAGAGCCGTTCAAAAAGGAAATTCAGAAAAAGACAAAATTCTCTCGGCAACGTTAAAAATACCACACGCACCAGGCAGCCATGGCAATGTGCTGTCGTTCAGCCTCACCCTGGGCTGGGGGGTGGCACGGGTAGGTTTTTGTGTGTAATTCAAGAATAGTTACGACCTTGAAAATAATCTTGCTCACTCGCTCTCCACTCTCGACACTTGGGATTTGCTGCCTCTAAGAGGAAAGGAAACATTTTTTTTTGTCCTCAGAATCTTAGGAATGCCATTTCAAATAACACCGTTTTATAGTTGTTATTCTACCAGTGAAAGGTGCCACCTACCACCAGAGCCCCATAAACTGAAGTCCTCCCTGCTGCAGCTTCAGTGCAATCACCGTAACATGCTGCCCTTCAGCCACTCTTCGGCCTGATTTAGCATCACGAGCCATTTGGCTCCTAAGGACCATTAAAGCGTTGACCTCTCCCTCCAGATGACCCAGTGTGGCTGTGCCAGCTGTAACACTATGTGCCAACCAGCTGGCCCTGGCATCACAGCACCTCATTAGAGCCATTGAAGAGCTAGGACATGGCAGGAGTAGACAGCAATGCCATACGAGCAAGAAGGAACGCTGGCTGTCAGGGCTGGAAATGAGGAATGATACTTTCCAGAGAAATTCATGCATGTTATCACTGAACAATAAAAGTGGGCACAGAGATGGGGTGATTTCAGCCTGCAGCATTGAACCCTGCCAGTACCAGAGGATCTGCTCCCCCTCTGGCCTGGCACAGCCCAGGATAAAGCCTCGAGAACCTCCAGGCTGACAGAGGGTACCCGAGTGACAGGTTTACACCCTGAATGCTCCACCACACTCTGACCTTTGCTGAGCAGCTGTGAAACCTCCTCTACATCTCCTTACCTGCATGCCCTGGTCTGTGCTACAGCACAGGTCCCTGCATAGCACTCAGCCCTGGTTTGTTAGGATGACAGGACAGCTGGACCAGAGATGCTCCCTGTCTCCCGTGAAGCGGATGCTGCAGCAGACCGCCAAACAACAACAGGTAGCAGTCATTTCAGAGAAGTACCAATCTAGTCCTCAAACTGGCCAGGTACTGAATATTTAAAGACTCTGTGGTTGTCTCTTTGATTGCTCTTACTGGAGACAGGTCTGGAGAACAAGCACGGCATCACTGGCCTCGGTTGAAGCTTCATCCTGAAGTCCTCAGTACCTGTAAGAGCAGCGGTTTGATTTTAGTCCCCTCCTCCCCACCAAGATTCCTCATTTCCAGCTAAAGCAAAGGACAGTATATTTGTTCCGTGCTGAAGCCCCTGGGACTCAGAAGACAAGATGAAATGGAAATTTTCTTCCTTTTCTTTTTTTTTTTTTTTTAAAAAACCACACCAGATTTATACAACCAGTACGGGCCAGATGAGACAAGATGGGTTCTTAAGAGGCTAGGTCCCCTGGTACAGAGCACAGGCTGAATGTTATCAAGATGGTACATGCCAGTCATTAGGATGCTAATTGGCCCTGACAGGGCTCTGGTGACTGAAGTGAGCATCCGAACTGTCACTACCTGGAAGCATTGCTGCAGGGAACAGCTCCAAGGAGCCTAAAGGAGAGAAGTGGGTGTGAGGAAGAAGAGATGGGGGATGTTTATAGCTCTCCACAGCTGTCTGCATCACATACTTAAAAAAATACTTCTGTCTTTCTACACCATGCTGCTAAAAATGCCACTAAAAAAAAAAAATCACTTCAGGTAATTTACATTTAAATGGACTTTGCACACAAAATGAATTATTTTGCTGGTCATGTTTACAATTACTTTCACTCCCCCTTTCCCAGGACTCCATGACTGGTCTCCAGCACCATCTTTTCTTACTGTCTCCCAACCTATCCAATTAAAACATCAAAAATAAATTAGCTTGTCAGATTTTTTTCTCACCACCACCACCACTCTCCTACTGCTGCTCTCTTCCTGTCAGAGCTTTACTTCATCTTGAAAAACTCTGGCGTGTTGAGTGGTTTTGTTTGTTTGCTTAGATGGCTGATTTGCCATCTACGTACAAAATTTCCAACACTTTCAAAGCAGTGAAGGAAAACTTTCTGACCAAGTCACTGGTCACCAAGAGTGACCACTTCCAGTTTTGGCAGCAGAGCACCAACAGGGAGGTACAAAACAGACTGGATGATCTGCAAATTAAAGAGAAGGCTGAGAGCTGTCAAAATGTGGACTGCTGGAAAATAAATGTGACTCGAAGGCGTGTTTTGTACTTCACTGCAAATAACCAACAGCACTGAGTGAAGCTCTTGAACCAGTGACTCGGTGGCCTGGATGTGACAAGTTAGATGTGTCCTTCAAGAGATCAGCTGTGAACAAGACAACGCAGCTAACAAGATGCCAGAACAGACACTTACAACACAGGTCCTCAACCCTGACTCACAGGTCAACATCTCACCCAGGCCCTGCGCACGTGAGATGAAATGTGATTGTAGCTTCTCTGGGTTTCATCTATGGCAAAAGCAAGAGGGCTCTGGAATAACATTCCTAGACACAAAAATGGATCTTTTCTTCTGACAGCCACAGTCAGACGGTCACTTTTCTTAATCCCTCACTACCACAATATCTAAGGCAACCCAGAATATTATCTCCCTTGAACTTCAGGAGGTACAGAGCAGAACCAAAGCAGCAGGTAAGATGCCTTCTCCACACCAGCAAACTACCCAGGTACTGGAACTCCAACAGTGTCTCCTAAGAATGACTATAGAACACAGAGGGAAGAAGAGAAAAAGGGCCAGGAGGGAGTATGAAATCAGGATGCACGTCTCCCAGAACTATCTTTTGTTCCAACACCACAGGAATAAAGTGTCTCTTGAAATAGTTTGCAGTGCAAGCAGATGGGGCGGGGGGGGGGAGTGCAAAAAAAACCCAAAACAAATCCACAACCAAAACCAACAGAAGAGACATAGAGGTGACAAAGCAGCTGGGATTTCTCCTCCTCTAGCAACAGTGGGGAGAACAGGACCACACTCCATTGCCCTCTCTGCTCAACTGAACCCCTTCCAGCCTCAGCACAACCCTTTCCTGGCAGGCTGTAGGGGAGAGAACATCTGAACACAGCCAAAAGATCCTGGAGAGCCACAGAATTTGTGCCTCTCTGCTGCCTGCCAGACCTCATCAGTACAACTGACACAACTGGAGAGCACGTGCTTCCTACTGGCACCACCACCCTGCCCCTGCCACCAGTTTCACCTTCCTTTGTAAACAGGTTTCATTGCTTCATAAAATGGACACATTAATCGTGAATAAGAAATAAAAAACCTTACTGGGGAGGGAAGCAATACTCAGCGTACCACAGTCAGTAAAAGACAGAAGAAAAGAAAAATATAAGCTGGAGAGTTCCGAGAAGGTTAGCGTTACAAAGGAACGGAATATTGGCTCTGACACAGGAGAAAGCTCCTCTGAATACCAATGTGTGCCATCCAGTGACAAAGGAGCTATACTTACCTCAAAGGAGATTAAGTAATATACTGTAGCACCTTAGGAAAGGAAGGAAGGCAGAAGAGAGAGGCAAGCAAGCATAAACACAAAGAGAATAAGACCCCTGAAGTCCGTTTCATATAGCTGCTTCTCCTTCACAAAGGAGATTTATATCTTTTCCTTGGAAATTCAGCATTCAGGAAAGCGGACTTAGAAGTATAACTCCATAATAATACCCTCTTTCCCAGTCCCCAGGAAGCTATCATACTGATTTACTGGTCAAAGAAATGAATGTGCTTCAGAGTTCCATACAAGGCACTTCTGCCTTTCTAAAGTTAATCCAGCTCTAGATGGATAAGCAAAAGGCCAGCACTAGTGGAAAAATACCACAGAAAATATTTGTGTAGATAAAAGGAGCTTTCTAAAGGCCAGTGTTCCTGTCATGATGGAATAATTTTCCTTCTCTAGATAAAGAGCTGGAGAATAAAAGTCGAAAAAGTTACGGCACACAACCAGCTCCCTGGGTACCAGGATGTGTTCACTCGCCGGGGACTACACTTGACTGAAAATACCTAATTGGTTAAGTTTAAAACAGGAACTATTTCATAGAGGATTCATTTGAGCAAATGTTGACATCAATGCCTGCACTTGTTACCCAGCCTGCGGCTACAGCCCACGGAGAGAACCAGGCACCTGCAGGGCAGGATTCATCTGTTTCTAAAGCAGTTGTCTAAAACAGGGTCAGATGAACCATGGCCTAAAAATACCTATTTTTCCTTCCTCACTGGGAGGAGGGTCCGTATACCCCCATAGGCGTCCGAAGCTCATGGTGCACACCTTTCACCAGGCATCCAAATGACAGCAGCACCTCTCTTGAGGCCCAAGCACAGGCGCGGGGGTTTGCAAAAACGAATCCACTTTCTTTGCGCTATGATGACTGGAAATCTCACTCTGAAGAATGCAAATACGAGTCCCAAGCTTCTGTATAACCTTACAGTTGCAGACATAGCCCTTCCGATGCGAGCAAAATGCAAGTGGGAGCAACGCTATATGCGCAACAGGACTTCAGTGATGCTCAAGAGCATGAAAAGAACAACTGGAGGAAAATCCACGAGACTGACAGTTTTGCTTTTACAAAGTAATTCTCCCTTAGATTCGTGTCAACACAGCTGTCCCTCAGCTCCTAATCCATGGTTTAAATGCAGCTTCCAGCAGCAGAGGGGAAGATAAGCCCCAGATTTCTCTTAAAACATTTTTTTATTGGTGAACAAGGCAAATGAGTCCTAAAATAGAACTCAATGATGTGGGCTGCATGTATCCAAACTCACAGCCTAGCAGAAGAGCTCATACAGCCCTAACTGACCAGTCTTGGATGGAAGGGGAACCCCAAGCTCTTCCCTTACTCCTCAATCCTGCCAGGTGCTGGTTTGTCCCGCAACACGGGTGGCTAGATCAGGCTGCAGGAACAACCCACGCAGCCCACAGCTCTTCTCCCTCTTCACCTGCAAGGGGTTCTCTGGGAAAAGCACAGGCCGGACCGGGTCACCTTCACCGGGCTGCCAGCAGCTCACTGCTGGTCGCAGTTTTTCTTCACGTGCTACTCAGAAGAGAAGCATCCCGTGTGCACGCTGGCATCTGGGAAACACCAGGCGAGTGCTGCGGACCGATCAAGCGTAGGCCAGAGGCAGAGCTGCGGGCAGGCTGCAGACGGACTGGGTGTTCCTGCCCCCAGCAAGCCATGCACAGCCCCGGGGAGGTCTCTGCTCGGGCAGGAGTGGTTGCTGATGCAGGGCTCGTTTCTCCGACGCGGGCGGATCAGGGCCCGTCTCCTTCTGTCGCAGTGGCCCGGAGCTGAGTCGCCCGTTGGGGCCCCGAGCGCTGCCGTGGAACAACCAAATAACACCCGGCCTCATTCAGATCCAATTCCAAAGCGGAGGCTGTTTGCTCGCCCACGGTCAAGATTAAATTCAGAGGGCTGGGCTAACCTCTCCATTCGCAGTAAACCAGAGACCGACCTTCTCTTCTGGCAAGGACAAACGGCTGCGGGGAAGCTGCTTCAGGCCTCAGCAGCAGCCGTTTATTAAAACCAAGAGATTACCGCGAGCAGGGAAAGGCGAGGGGACTCCAGAAACATCTCCTCCAGCACACAGCAGAAGCTGCCCAATCTTAACCTCCATTTCAAATGCTAATTACTTTCCAGAATACTCAACCTGATTTTTTTTTCCCTGAGCTTCCACAGAGGACTTAAAAAAAAAAAAAGAAAAAAATTAAATAAAATATAAGACTCGTCCAGAGATCTTCATCTCTCCCTTTCTGAATTTATATAAATTATGTAATTGCACTTTTAAAGGACTACAGCAAGTGACTAGAAGAGACCTGCACAATGAAGTAACACTAATGTGACAGAGCAGGAAAAGAATACTTTTAAAAGCAAAAGAGCACTTTCTCCCAAAAAAAAAACTTGGAAAAGAGAAGGCAGAAGGCACCAGAATTACACAGTGAAAAGGTATTCCAGGACAATGGAATGTATAGCAAGTGATTTTAATTGCTGAGTTTATGATATATATTAAATGATGTAAAGGATGCCTGGAGCAAAAGGATGGCTGCCATCCTAGAAAAGATGAATGCACTTAAAAGATAACATGCTTTCTTAACATAAACATCTAGCATATTATATATATAACACTGGCAGTGTGATCCAGCAGGACGGGCTCACAGGCATTTCCTAAAGGTGTCTCATTGTAAGAGGATTTATTAATTGCTATCAATGAAATTATGATTGTGGAAGTTAAATGCCTGAAAGCATTTTGCCAAAGCCATTTAGCTCTGGACTAAAACTCCAGGAGATGGGAAAGGAAAGAGCAGATCAGTTTCTCGCGGTAGGATTTCAGTTGAAATGGAGGAGGCAGCTTAGATCCACTGGTATTTGGTTGTTTTAAAGAGGTACAGGGCATGTACTCGAATGATTTCAGGACAAATGTATTTGCATCACTACACCTTTCATCAAGACTTCAGTGTTAGGCTCTGAAGCAGAAGAAAACCAGTCCTTATGTAACTGCTGACTTCTTACTTGCTGTTTATTTCTAAAACACAGAAGTAACACAAGGGTTCCCCAGCAGCAGCTCACAGGGCCGTGCTAAGTGTCCACAGCCCCTCCAATGCACAAAGCCAAGTGCATCCCGAAGGCGAGAACAGGGCTGTGTGGGAGATGAGGAGCTCCCTCTGCCAGAAACGCCGTGTTTGGCACCAGTCCATCATCCCAAAACGATCAGAAGCCACTGAGTTAGAGCATATTACAGGAGACGGCGCGGAACAAAAACCAGAGACAGAGAGAGGACGGGAACGAGAAGGAAAAGCTCAGCCAGTCTGACCAGCATCCTCCCGTCAGCCTGCCCAATAGCAAAAGTGTGAAACTCAGATCATGGTTTCAGGTGGGTTTGGGGAACCATGAGCTGCTCTTCACTACCAGCCCTCTGCTACCATCACCGCCAGCACAATGGCAAAGCAGTCGGTGTGTCATCAGAAGGGTTCAGGTTTCTCCACAGTGCCAGGAGAAGGCAAATGTCGTGACACCAAACGCTGGGAGAGATCCCTCAAATCTTCACGATATACAAAGCCTGAAGGAATGTACATTATGGGAAGATTTTGTTTGCTGGCATGAAATCAAACATATAAGCCAAATATTATTCACAAAGGTCAAGACAACCTTCAAAGAAGCCAGAAATCCAGGGGGAGGCAAAGTATTTCCAAGTAGTTCCACTTCCCTCACACAAGCCAGGGAAGCTCAGAGAGAAGGGTCATAAATAATGGACTTTATTTTCATTCTTTGCATATCTTCTTGCTGGTTCAGTGCCCAGTGTCATCCAGAGATGGAAGCTGATTGTGAGCCATTTTTGGATACTCCAAGATACCTTAAAAGGGACCCTTTCTTGGAATAGCTGTGCTTGGTTTCTGAAAGTCAAACTCTTTAATTTACTAATTGTTTTACATAATCTACAAGTATAAGAGAACTTCTACGAAAAAATCAGATTTCTGATAACAAAAGCCTCTGTAAACTCACAAAGAAAGGCATTTTAAGATGCAAGGATAAAAGTAGCCTATTCAAAGTAAGGTAGCTATTTAAATATCAAAGTAACCAACCATTGAGAGAACTTCCCTAGAGTCACCATTACTTGATGTCTTCAAAGCAAGACCAGAGGATCCTTCTCCAATATACGATCTAGTTTAAGGCACAGTTAATGGTTAGATGCTGAAATCACTGTTAATGAGAGCAGCCCTTTCATAGACACTCTTATTCTGAGCAGTTCTGATCGCACTGCAATTCAAAGACAGTTAACCAAACTGAGAATAGGTGCAGGGGAGTGCTGGTAAGAATAAAAAGTCTACCTCAGGCAAGCCTGGCTGGTTTAAGCTGACAAAACACAGCGTGATAAGGCACAGGATCACTGCCTGCAAATACACTTGAGGGGGGGGAGCAGCAAGAAATGAGAATGGCCATTTAAACCATGGAATTACCTTGGTGCAGAAATAAGATGAACCAACCATGGACACTTCTGGGCTGGAGGTCAGAAAAATCTGAGTATGGAGCAGTTGTCATCTGGAGCAGCCTCACAGTGGGAGAAAAAAAGCAGCTCAAGAGAGAATCTGGGAGTCCACAGAAAGGGTTCCTGCCCCATGTTGATCTTTCAGCAGTCAGGAGCCTTCCCTAGGCCTGAGGCTTGGAAAGTCAGGTGTTCCTTCCTAGCTCTGAGTTCATACACAGAGTTCAATAACTTAATAACCAGATATTATTGGAAGAGAAGGATTTACTTAGGGGGGATTTGCTGTTTATTTCTAAAACACAGAAGTTTTTCTTTTCTTTAGACACAAAGAACCTCTGTCTTTTACCAGTTCTCCAAGAGCTCAGGATAACACACAGCAGGAGCAAAATGTGGCAAGAGGAGATAATTTAGGACCCAATCTTGAGTAGCCTGGGCAGTCAGACTGGACAGCACAAGCAGATCTCTGCTCCTTCGCCACAGACTTCACAGATGGTAAGAGCTGAAGGATCTTTGCAGTAGAACAACGGGCTGAGTTGTCAATCAATCTCAAAGTACGTATCCTCCATTCCACTGACCCTGGAGTCAGCAACCCTTTCTGCAGCACACCAAAGTCAGTAATGACATGAAAGTTAAAGGCAAAGTCACATCAGCCTAGTGAAGAAGCTGCTGGAGCTGCTTTTGTCTCTACTCCAGAAGCAGCTCACCATAAAACCATCAGAGTAATAGTAGGACTCAGGAGAGCTTGATTACCCTTCTGGCAGTTTACCTCCTACCCTTAGACTCATCCCTTTAGGTCAGGTTCCATCTTTTTCCAGATATACATGGGGATCTCAGTGAGAACATCATTAGTGGCTTAGCAACCTCTAAATGACCTTTCTGCTTATACCAGAATCCTTCCCCTTCATCTTACAATACAAGGCATGTGCTGGGAGTGGGAAGCTTTGAGAGAAAACTATCACCAAACCATACCATTCCTTGGAGATAGACTAACCCTCATAGAAATAACTAGAAACAAAAATAAAAATATTCAGGAAGCAAAAGTCATAAGCTTTCCATAATCACTTCATTGTCTCAGAGGCCCTCAACTCTCACCCCATGTACACAAAGCTTCCCCTCTCTGGAAAGGGTAAAGAGACTCTTGTGTGTGCAGAACAGTCACGTGAAAACAAAATTGTGTGTTGATGGTCTTGAAACTGATTTAATGAAGCAGTTTCAATTCCACCCTTCCTTCCTCTCAGCTCCACCCTCTCTTCTGAGAGGGAAATTTGTTTGGGTTAATATGAAGGGGAAAAAAAAAAAAGGCAAGCTAAAAATAGCCTCCTTTTTGCCTTAAAAAAGTTAAAGCTATGAATAAACAGCCTGAAACAGGAATGCAATTAATCTGCCCACCAAATTCCTATGCTGCTCTCTTGTTCGGTTCTTCAGAAGATATTCCTAAGAATCCAAACACACAGACTTATTTCTGCAGAGCCCCTGGTATCCCAGAACTGCCTGCTTCCTTGCAGGTAAGGCTTCGGCATGAGGAGGAGCAGGTTATGAGACTGGATGAACCCAAGATAGAATCCAAGATTGTTCAGTACTAGAATATTTGAGCAATATCTTTGCATCCTAGGAACCAATTTGAAATAAAATTAAGAAAAATGCATCAAGAAAACACAAAACCACTCCTGTTGTTTCCCTTTACTGCAGAACAGACACACTGCGTTATCTCCTAAAAAAATCTACCTTCCCACTAAAAAGCACTCGCACGGTTATCCCTGTTTTAGACCCAAGTCCCATCTGTCCCTGCCAGCGATGGCTGTCAGCACTGGAAGAGCAGGGTGATCAGCCATCCTTCTCACCCCGGGCTGGGAGCCAACACAAGGTTGGCTTAGACATTTGCAGTGCAAAGCCAAATGAACTTCTTTAATCTATTCCGCTCCCTACGCTACATCATTAGCAAGGAAGCAGACCGAACCCCTTGCAAGCTGAATGTTTGAACCCTAACTTGATCTTACCCTACTCCTTCTCCACTGTATCACCAGTGAGATGCAGGTAGCGCCGCAGGAGCCACGTGTACTATTCTCGCAATGCGGAGAGAAGCCTCTTGGCAGAGTTGCCTTTCATTCCCATATTCCCAGTTTCCCGTAGCATGAGGCATCACAGCACGCTGCCGTGGAGTGCTGGAGACACTGCTATGATACCTGATAGGAGTTACACTTGAAAAAAGCAACCCACCTCCCTCCTCTTACAGCAGATGAGTCCACTGGAAGGAGAAAGGAAATGCCTCACTTTCATCTCAGAGTTCAGAGGGAATGTTTTATAGCTGTCAATCCTACCAAGAACCTATTCATTGACACAGCAGGGACAGCAACCGTTTCGAGGCAGGCTGAGCAGCCAAGAAATAGCCAGGCTCTGAAACAAGCTTTGCTGGGTGCCATTTGGAAAGCAGGGGAGAAGACTCTCCTACGTCCCCGAAGTCAATGCTGAAAGCCAACGCACAACAGGCAGGCCACCCGGGTTAAAGCAGATGCGACTACACGAGGCAAAGCCACAGCAGGAACAAAGCAGCACCTGCTACTGGAACTGCAGGTGAGGAACGTGAATCCAAGCTCTTCACAACCTCTGGTGTCCCGGCTCCAAGGAAGTGCCTTCACTCAGAGGAGACACACGCTCAGCCATCGGAGAGGACAGGGGAGGCTGGGGTCTCCTCCGCACCCCTCGGCATCACTGGTGTGGTACAAAGCCCTGCCTCTCCCACGCACAGTGCTCAGCACCTCATCTCCACTGCTGAAGAGACCTCAGGGATACTCTTGGGGCTGGGCAGAAATACAAGAGAAAGACATCCTGGTTAATACTTACGTCACGACTTCAGCCACTGTACTGGAGCCTTCCCTGGCCCTAGTTTTACCCTAGCAAGGTGGAAAGCGATCTTTAACAGCGGGGGAACTGGCGCAGAGATGAAGTCATGCTCCTGAATTCTCAGAGGGAATCTGCAAGCAGAGCAGCGAGCTGAAACCAGACTTGCAGTGCTCTAAATTACCAAGCAGCCCATTCTCCTTACAACAGGCAGAGCAGCCAGCACGCGCTTGTGCGGCTCACTCGGGAAGTCTGGTGGCTGAACAAAAGCAGCAGCAAGTCAAGGGCAGCAGGGGTCAAGGTTTAGAAGCCACTGCATCAGCAGGGCCACCAGTGCAGCACCAACTGTGCACCCGGCACCAGAGCAGGGCTGAGATGCTCCCCACGGGAGCCCTGCTCGAGCAGGTACAACTACAGACTCCTGCCTCCCCAAGGGTGCAGCAGCCAAATGTCAGAGCACAAAAAAGGCCTCTGATGTCACTAATTTGTGACCTCACCCTTGCCATGCTGCCAGCCAGTTTTAGCAGACACAAGTGGAGGTGGCTTCTGTGGGTTCAACAGGGAATTCGGCTTTCTCAGGGCACTGTGAAGAGTCAGAAGGGGATGGACACTGACTCAAGAGGAACAGAATGTGGTCGTCCACGTGTGCTGCTTTGGATCTGAAAGCCAAGAGCTGTAACAAGCAGCCCAGGCTGTTTTGTTACAGAAACACAGTCTCGGGCTCCTTTACTCAGGCTGTGTGTACAGGCACTCTTCCCAGTGACACCCCTTTACAATGAGTCTCTTAAACACCCACAATCACTACAGATGATGTGTGACAAATGCTAATTGATATAAACCAGCACGTCTCTGCCACAGCCAGTAGATGCAGCCAAGTATCTGTCCACGCACCAAGAAGCTTCTCTTTTGAGTGGTGTTTTCTAACACACAGGACACATCTCCCTTCAACCTTTCCTCCTTCCTGCATTTTACCCAGCCAAAATTCATGGTCTGCAGTAAGATCCATCCATCCATCCACCCGTCCAGGAAAACGTTTGTGGGGGAAGAGGATATATGGGGAGGAATCACAGGCAACCTCTGTAACAAAAAATCACACTGCCTCCAGCAGAGGCAGAGCTGGCTCAGAGGCTTACTAGAGGACCTCAGAGGAGAGTGCAGAGGTTGAGCTCCCTACTGCTTTTTAGCTTTTTTATGATTAAAACAGTCACTTCTGCATAATACTGTATTGGAAGGAAAGAAAGGCCAAGCCAACCAACTCACACAATGCTGAGCTCCCCGTCACACCAGCACCAAGTGCTTTGGACTTGGTCAAAGAGAAAGGAGTGGAATTCAATGAGTTAAGAAATCTTGGTCCCAGTGACCGGGAGGAACAATGATAAGGCAAGGTACAAGCTTGATCAATATTCGTAATACATAAAATATGTGTCTCAGGGCATGTCTGCAGCACTGGAAGCAGTCTTCCAGCTGAGCAGTTGTTTTTTTCCTTTGGCTCGGCCTCACTCTTAACTACTTTTGATTGAAATGATTACTTTCACTCAATATTCAATTTCTGACAGGTATTATTCTCTACATATGCTGCAAGCTGGCACTGCCCTTCCAGGCAAAACACAACAGCTCACTAGAAGCAACCTTTCTTCTTTTAAAAGTCATGTATAATTTATGCATCAGCATTATTGACAAAGGCTGGAAACACACATTGAGTCCAGTTCTCTTTCCTACAACATTTCAACAGAGATTTTGGGACATTTTCCTCTTAAAGCATCACTTCCTCCTGCTACTGCCATTAGTTCTTAGGAGAATCAGTTACCTGCGCACAATTAATTCCCTTATGCCCAACACCATAACCCAAAATCTACACCCTGCCAACATCCAATGCCATTTAATTGGACAAAGGTCCTACACTTCCTTAAGCACTCTGCATATTCTTGTTGTTCATTAAGTCCTCAAGTTTTCCTCAGAGCAAACACTTGCACAGATTTGCTCCTGCCCTTCTAGTCGTGCAGGTGGATTCTGCACTGGAGATACACAACTGACACGTTCAGCTCTCCCAACCAGCACAAGACAGGTGAATAATTGCCTGCAAACCAGAGATGGTTGCGCAAGTAATTGTTACACCACCGTTTTAGAGTGCAAAATATCAAAATTACCTGAGCACATTTCACTAAGTTATTGGCAGAAGAGAATTACTGACAAAAGAATCACAGGCCAGTTATGTGGATGTTCACAGACAGGTAGGAGGAGGGAAGTGTTTTCTTCCCTGCATTTCTTTTAGGTAGAAATTAAAAGTTTTTGAGGGAATGAGGATTTTCAAGCATTTTCATTTGGTGTCCAAACAACACTGACTTAGCTGGTTCTCTTACACCGCTGAGAAAACTCCAACCTCTCATTTTAAGACTGTGCCAAGGAAGAGACTCAGGGATGCTCCAGCACTGGGACACACTCTCCTCTCTCCTGACAGCACCTAGGAGTGGATGCCAACACACATATGATGTGATTGCTTCTAGCACTCCGAATGAATCAGGAAGTTTAATCTTTGCTGCCCAAGTAATAATCACCTTCCCTCTTTTTATTTTAAAAAGTTTTCTTTATGAAGCTCTTCTCAGGAACAAAATATATTGTCCAGTCATCAACTTGGCCATCAGCTGACCAAGCAGGACACACACTCAAAGCACACAGTCTTCCATCGTCCCCCTCATCACAAAGTGCCCAGGAGGCCAGAAAAGGAGAGTTTGCAATGCTGAGCTTCCAGTATGAGCTCTTAGGGTTGCAGATGGAGGGGGAAGGCACGTTGCCGTTTGGCTTGGGATTGGTAAATCAAATCTCTTTGCAGTAGTAAGTGAGCTGACAAAGTATAAATAGAGGAAAAAGATTATTATCACAGATTACAGCTAACAAATCCTCTCTGGGGAAAACAGAGAGTGTGTAGGAGAAACTCACTGCGCCTGGTGGTTCTGCAGATGACACACAAGATGCAGTTGGAAGTAGCTTTTGGTCTCCCACAGCAATAACAGCCGCCCCTTCAGCGATGCCACTGCAAGACACAAAACAACAGATTCATGAGTAAAATGGGCAGGAGTGATTGGGAATCGCTTCAGGAACAGACTTGTCAATCAAGGATTACGGCTCCTTGCTTCATGATCCCCTTCCCCACCCCTCTGTGTTTCCTCACGCGCTCTTCAACCACACTGAAGCTTGTTTCTGAAATGAAACCCGAGTCAATCCTGACTTGGGGACCGACTGGAGAAAATCTCTTCTTGCACGTTTCCAATACAGAATTAAAGAACATTTAAAAGAGGTGACTTTTTCCTCATTGAATCCACAGGAGAGGTGACTTCTCATTGAATCCACACGCAAACTAATAAAATGAGAAGAAACACACGATGGCAAGAGACTAAAGCACGCTGGGCACGCAGAGGAAAGGCCAGGTAAAAAGTGCCTATAGAACAGCACTTGGTAACCAGTTGGCCACCAGCACCCCAAGAAACAAGCTTTGCTGCTCCCGAGGAACAAGGCACTGAAAGCATTCAGAAGAGAGCACAAGCTCATGTTTCCTAGGCAGGGAGAAGGTCACGGTGAGGGGGAGTAAAACTGATAAATATTTCTAATCATCCCAGTTTCCAAACCTGACAAATGCCAACAAAGCTCAGGTGGTGGGACGGGTGTTGTGCCATAAATACCTCCACGTGAAAAGCACTTTCTGCTGCGAGCGGTAAAACTGTTGCTGAGGGAGCAGTAAGGTTATAGAGATACTCAAACACATACCAACATTGAATAACCAACCAACAGTTCAGCTCTACCTACAGAGGCAGCACTCAGGGCTGTACTGCGGACAAATGTTTTCCAAAGAGCCAACTCCTTCCTTTTCTGTTGCAGCTCCATCAATAGAGTGGATGATGAATTGCACAACAGGCTTGTGCCACGAGATTTTTGCTACTCTATCCATCTCCTTAGCATTAAGTTTGGAACTGGCAGATAGATTTTAGTTAAACACAATGCAATTAGCCCCGCTGTAAATTACTTAGGGCTAAAACACTGACCCCTGGCAAAAGATCTATGACACCCTTACTGACCACAGACAACCAGGACCACTCTTTATCTACCCAACTGAAAGACTTTTGGTCTGGAGATAACTACACCTGGTTTGTCGTAGTGTTAACTCCTATATTTTGTTGTTTTCTTTTTTTGTTTTCTTTTTTTTTTCTTTTTTTTTTTCTTTTTTTTTTTCTTTTATTTCAGGTGCTTAATGCCACTGATTTCCAGATAGTCTAGAAGGCTGGCACAACAGAAAGCAGGATACGTTCCGTACAGAACTGCTGCCTGACATTTCCCTGCCACATAAATCAAGCAGGCCCCAAAGGGGAATCAGCAATGCGTTCCCTAAACACTGCTTTATGTTGGTTTTTCTAAAACAAAGAACTAAGGAAGTAGCTATCAAGTGTTCCCTGAGAAGAGAGAACTGCCTGATGATTTTTAGATTTGGGGTTTTTTTTTCCTAAATTTGACAAATAGCAGAAGCAACATCACCTTTTAAGGCAAAAGGCAGTAGAAAGCAAAAATCCTTCTTTTAAAGCCAGAGTGACTCATAACAGTAAAGATTCTTCCCCGAAAAACAAATTCAATCATGAAGCAAGCCCAAGCTAAAAGCCTTAGTAATAACAATGCAAATGAATCCTTCTTTCCCTGTGATGTGTGTGGACTGGTGCTGGCTGGTTCAGCAGGTGCTCTTGGCTACTGGGAGAAAGAAAACAAACTGGACAGAGGACTGGCCTGACCCAGGCTTCCTGCTCATCTGCATCCCTAGAGAGTAAACATGAGCACAGATGCACAGGAACACATTTCATGCCTTATCTTTTCCCTAGGAGTGCAGGAGGATGTATGCATCTGAAGCTGCACCTCCACTACCATCACACGTACTTTCAACACAGCTAACACCAGCTCGAGAGAGAAGGCAGAGAAGATGCAGAAGCATTCACACAACTCTGCCTCCAGCGAGCCCGTGTCATCCTGTATAATCCAGCACCATCAAATCGTAGAATGGTTTGGATTGGAAGGGACCGTTAAAGGCCAGGTAGTGTAACAGCCCTGCACTGAGCAGGGCCATCTGCAACTAGAGCAGGTTGCTCAGAGCCCCAGCCAACCTCACCTGGGATGGTTCCAGGGATGAGACAGCGACCACCTCTCTGGGCAACCTGGGCCAGGCTCTCACCACACTCAGCATCACAAATTTCTTCCTTCTCTCCAGTCTGAATCTGCCTCTTTTAGTTTAAAACCATCACCCCTTGTCCTGTCACAACAGACCCTGGTAAACAGTCTGTCCCCATCTTTCCTTTAGACCCCCTTTAAGTACTGAAAGGCCATGAGGTCTCCCCGGAGCCTTCTCTTCTCCAGGCTGAACCCCACCAGCTCTCCCAGCCTGGCCTCCCAGCAGAGGGGTTCCAGCCCTCCCAGCATTGCTGGGGCTC
>WUAM01000167.1:1138426-1160231 GCA_024336885.1 Actenoides hombroni | reverse complement strand
TTGTTCAGCCTGGAGAAAAGGAGGCTCAGGGGAGACCTTCTCACTCTCAACAACTCCCTGACAGGAGGTTGGAGCCAGGTGGGATCGGTCTCTTCTCCCAAGGAAGAAGTGATAGTACAAGAAGAAACAGTCTCAAGTAGTGCCAGGGGAGGTTAAAGTTGGACCTGAGGAAAAATTTCTTCCCAGCAAGGGTTGTCCAGGACTGGCCCAGGCTGCCCAGGGCAGTGGTGGAGTCCCCACCCCCAGAGGTATTTAAAAGATGAGGTGCTAAAGGACCTGGTTTAGTGTTGGGATTCGCAGTGCTGGGTTAACGGTTGGACTCAAAGGTTTTTTGAAGGTCTTTTACAACCAAAACAATTCTGTGACTTTATCCCAGAGCTGCACTCCTGGCACCAGGATCTGAAGTCAAGGCATGCTGGGCAGAATAGTTCAAGGTAGAAGGAACTGGATTCCACTAAGATGAGAGGAAAATAAAGAAAGAAATAAGTAACTCACCCTTTTTCACCAGAAACTTACAGCTTTTTCACGTTTCGACAGGAAGCGTGGGAACTGCTGGGCAGAAGGATCTGAGCAGCTCTGCTCTACGCAAGAGCAAGCTCCCAGAGAAAGGACATCTCCACACACGTACCAGAGCAACCCGCTTGTGTGTGTCTCGGGAACATCAGTAGCTACAAGCAACACAACGTGATGCAGGAACCAGCTGAGGCTTTATTGAAACACCACAGCACCCTGAAGATACAAATATCTCCTCAAAACCAACAGATCTGGCTCAACAGTCCCATACTTCTTTCCCTCCCTCCACTGACCTCCACTTACTGCCCCTTGCTATCAGACAGACACTTTTCCAGCCTGGCTCCTCACCAGCACAAGTCTACATGGCAGGATCTCCTCTCGGTGCCAGGATTTGATCCCACCTTGCCCACCAATTTCAGAACAAGTGCAGCAGTCCCACCACAGACCCTTTTCCAGGTCCTCACACAAAGCTCAGTGGAACCAGGGGCCAATGGAAAGTACCAGCTGCCTCTGGCACCTTCATCTTTTTTTATCAAAGCTGTCAAAATAAATTGCCAACGACTCTCAAAAAGTCCCAGTGTTGGATAGCAGAGGTAAGAACCATTATGCACCGATGGAATTGGAGAAATGAATACACTGCATTATCTCAGAGACTGAGAACTTGAGAAGGAAAACAGGCTACGGCATCACTAAATTCAGCCTCCAAAGGTCCCCCCTTTAATCATCGAGCGCACGCTGCTGACAAGGAATGCATTACTTTTACTGCTGGCTGGCTGAGGGCGATTTCATTTTCTATAAGGAGCACCCATAAGACATGATGGAGCGAATGCCAGGAACAAAATAAGTTGTGCGTGGTACCCATCTCAGAGACAATTCTTCCCCAGCAATCATTTCATCATTTGCAAGGTTTTATTGCATTGGGTTAATAGTCTTTTTTGTCTTTTTTTTTATTATTATTACATAAACAGAGCCCTGAAAAATACAACAAGAAAAAAAAATAATCACTGGGAAAAAGTAACAACTTAACTGGTTCTCAAAAGAAAACTTAATTGGTAGATTAGCTTTCTCAAGGACATTTATCCACACATTGAAATCCTTACCATTTCCACTTAAAAATAAAAATTCACGCTGCAGACTACAGAGGGAGATCTTTTACCCTATTTACTACAGCAGCAAGTTTGACAAAATCTCCTCCATGACCCTGAGTGACATCATCCTCATACTCAGCTACCAAGGATGAAAAAAAACCCCACTGTTACTTGGCAATAAGAAACCCCAGACATGACTTCTACCACGAGACGCAGCTTCCTTAACGCAATGGAGCAGCTCCCAGCTCTCACACCACACCTCACGACAGTCACTGCTTGGCCTGGAGCATTTTGTTTATTCTGGAAATCTCTTCCAAAGCTTATTGGAACTAATGGGCTTCAAAATCAGGTTCTAAATTAGTTTTGGGTCCTAAAATGAGCAGCCCAAAAAACAAGGCACTCAAACCGCACACACTGTGGGAAAGGAACCCATCAACTTTTTGTTCTGCCTGAAACTTAAGAGCTCCCTCCCTCTACTACTGAGCTACGATGGCAAGAGGACTGATTTCAGCCCTGAACCACAGAGGAACACTTCTGAGCAATAGCTGTGTGCGGGCAGGGTTTCAGTGATAAATGAGTGCACTTCTGGTTTTTCTGCGCTAGTTCTGCCATCCATCTCCACTCTGAGCATCTGGAAACAGAGAGATGCAAACCCTGAGGTGAATCCTCCCCCTACACCACAGATCTGGTTGCAGTCACATTTCCACTGGCAGGAGAAAGCGAGGTTGAAGCACAAGCTGAGCTGTACGATGCCATCAATCACTAAGTGCATTGTAACACGCAGGGAACTTCTCTGTTATACAAACAGTTTGAAGAAGGGATTTTCTCAAAGAACGGGAAGACAATCCCCTCTCTGCAACAGGACTGACGGAGACTACAAAATTCATGCTGGGAGGAGTGGTTGATACACCAGAGCTGTGCTGCCAGTCAGAGAGACGTGGACAGGCTGGAGAGTTGGGTGAGAAACCTCATGGAGTTTAACAAGGGCGAGGGTAGGGTCCTGCAGTACAGGTGAGGGGCTGACCTGCTGGAAAACATCTCTACAGAGAATGACCAGGGAGTGCTGGGGAACAGGTTCACCATGAGCCAGCAATATGCCCTCATAGCCAAGAAGGCTGATGGGCTTCTGGGGGCATTCAGAAGAGTGTAGCCAACTGGTCTAAGCTAAACTTCTTTGCTGTAAGGGTAGAAGATCCTGGCCCAGGCTGCCCAGAGAGGTTGTGGAGTCTCCTTCTCTGGAGAGATTCCAAACCCACCTGGACACTGCGATGCTGGGCCCCCTGTTCTGGGTGACCCTGCTGAAGCAGGGGGGTTGGACCAGATAATCTCCAGAGGTCCCTTCCAACCCCCACCATGCTTGGATTCTGTGTCTAAAATATTCTCAGAACATCATGCAACTGCACTATCAAGGGTCCCTTTGCAAGCTGGGACCCATTTGCATGTATGCAGTTACAGTCCACATGCAATAAATATACCTACAAAAATATGGACAGAAGGCAGACTCCAGACCTTCTGCAGGTCCTAAATGCTGAAGAACAGGCTCTAAGGATCTGCAAATGTATTGAGGAGATTAAAGGCACACAGACACCTAAAGGGATTTTCAAAAGCACCTAAGCAAGTTAAAAGCCTTTGAAAAATTTCACTGAGCATCTGTTCGCATCTTTAGAAACTTAAATACATTTGAAATCCAATCCCAAGAGCATATTAAGGGCAAATTCAATCTGAGGAACTTAACAAGCATACTAGACCTCATTCTCCAAAAACTGTGCTTATTCACACTTGCAGTTGAGGAAAGCTTTTTAGACGTCTCTTCTAGACTGTCTGGCACGAGAAAACAGGAAAAATTGTGCATGTGAATGAGTGATGAATCTAAGAACAAGACAAGACAGGTCAGTCTAGAGGACAATGAGCATAGCTAGGGTTCAGAAGAAATGCAGTCAGGCAATGTGGCCTGGACAGTCACTTCCCCACTCTGAGCTGCTGCCTTCCCAGCATTTTTTAGCCTACCGAGTTTACATGCTTTGTGGATCAGAGAATCTCTCTCTCTAGATACCTGTACAGCAGCTAGTCCACGGCCATCGTGACCTCTATCTGTGCCTCTATAAGCACTGCTATACCTCAGACACATACCACTTGGCTTGTAGATGATGGTCCTCAAACCTCCCCAGCTCCAGACCCATGTTCTGATGGGAACCTGGTTAACTGTGTAAGGTTTTGAACAACCTGAGCTCACCACCAGCTACATTTTTTTCCATCCATGTCTACATACAACACTATTGTCCAAATTAAAGGGTACTGCAATACCTAAAACAGGCTTCTTTTTTTTATAGACATGTTTCAATGTCTGTCTTTATATAAATATACACACTTTCAAAAAAAGTATGTATAGACACAGAAGAATGCAAGCAGGGTGTTTAATTTGCATTTTATAAAGGTCATCTTTTCATGCAGGAAGAAAGACTGCTGAAGGTTAATTAAATTAAATTTTACATTTATGCAAACTCTCTAAAGCAAGGACTGTAATAACACACTTAAGTAACAGCCAGCATTTCTAAAAGAAATTTGAGGACGTGATGATCAGATCAGTCTTGGAGCAAGGCAGAGAAAAATCAGCTGCATTGTACACATTTTCTCAATTCTCTTAGAAGGCTGTTCTGGTTTTGGGTTTTTTTTTTTAATTTAAAAAAAATAAAAATGTTGGGAGTAGTTTACTGCTTCTGAGCTTCTGCTGTTACAATCCCAAACCTTGGGTGTAACAATAACCGTTCACAGTTCTGGCTACAGCGGCCTTCAGACAGCAATGGCAGCCCCGCAGTCAGGGCCTCTGCGCTGTTGTGCGTGGTAGCACAACACCCAGCTGAAGAAATCCTGTGGTAACACAACGGCCAAAGTCCTGTCAAAGGCCAAAGTCATTTCAGCCATTACATTTCTGGCTGCTTGGAGCGAGTGTGCAAGAAAATCCCAACAGGGCGAAGCAGGCCAGAGCTTACCGCTCTCCCGAGCCCCGGACGAGGCACAACAGGCGCGTCCCAGCTGCAGCAGGATCCTCCACCCCGAACTCACATGAAGAGGAGGGACGGATGGGGATGGAGCCCTGCACTGGCACCTGTACCCAGCAGGCAGGAGGAGCAGCGCTCCGGGAAGTGAGGACAAGCAGTTCCACAGCCCCCAGATGAAAGTCTAGAAGACAACGCCGCTTCCCCGCCGACCATAAATCGCGCGCTGCACCTTAACACCAGACAGCTTTAAGTTTCAGTCAAGCACTAATTCTGATGCTTTTGCTATCACCAGATCTGCCCAACGACGCACGGAGACTGTGCCCTGCACCGACATCGCCACAAGAAGGGAAGCAGCAAACGGGGCTTTTCAACCTTGCAAGTTAAACCCAGGAGCAGAAGGAAAGGAAGGGAACAGGCCTGTGCAAAGGACAACCAGCACAGCACAGAACTCATCGTTCCGCAGGAAATACTGTTTTAAAGTTCCTTGCTCTGGAGAAACCTGACCGATAACCTACAAATACAAGAGCGAGCAACAAGCAGCCACTTGCTTCAGGGTGTCATCTCCAACCCACCATGCCAGGTCAACCTGCAGAGAACCAAGGGCCAAGATGGCTGCTGAGCCAGGAGAACAACATTCTCCTCTTCAGATTTCCTTACATACACTTTTTCCCCCGCCAGTATACAACTGGGTCTGGTTTCATAACAAACTTCAGAGGAGTCAGAGGGAAGAGCCACAGCATTTTACCACCCAGAGAAGCCCTGGTGACAACTGGTGTTCTCAGACACTGAGCTGCTCACACGCAAAACGCCCGTCAGGGTTTGTGTGCCGTACACAGGGCTCGGAGCATTCAAACTGTTACAGCAGCACTGTTAAAAATAGACTACTTATAAATAACGATTCCCTACCACAGATCTCATTACCAGCAGGCATACCAGTAGAATCAGATACCTAGTGTCCAGACCAATTAAAAAACTCTGTTTCTGCAAAAAGGAACTACATCATCCCTCGGAGGCATAGCATCCTCTGCACACAGATCCAGGGCAGGCTAGGTCCTACTGTATCAATTATTGGGGGGTGACTGGTTTTGTCAGGAACCTGCCAGTTTACACCAAGATGACAGCTTGGGAAGTCTTTCATTTCCCACGTTGCTGCAAACACTTCCATCCTCCCCGCTTGCTCAATGCATTTAATCAGATCCCTCAGCCTGGTGAAGGAATTCACTGCAATTCATTCAACTATAAGGGGCCAAAACACCAACATCTGCTCCTGTTCTGGAAATCACAGTTGTCTCCTGGGGAGAATTTGTTCCCCTGGGACCTGCCTTTCCTCAAAGGCTGCAAAGCTCTTTTCAATCTGATGTGATCTATCAGTGAGGTTTGTGGCATATGACAGATCCCTTGCAAATGGGGGGGGTCAGAACACAAATAATCTGCATATTTCCCAACATACCACACGTACACATCTAAGTCTTCACAAATACCTTGTGATTTGCAAGGAGAGGAAGATGGTTCATCATGCTGCTTGGTCAGATGGGGTAGAGAGGAAGAGGACACAGAGAGGGAGTCTCTGTGCTCCACCAAGCTCAAAGTCTTTGGCTACAGGTCAGCGTGGTTGACCAAACGATGTAGGTTCATCAGCAGGTATGGACTCCTCAAAGTATAAATCCTTCCCATGGCTTACAAGAGGTGAAAATACCGTCCCCTTTAACTCAATTCCTTCATTAGATGGGGCTGTATTTCATAGAAATTCATAAAGGTTTATTTTTGTGTAATAAAAACCAAGGATTTGTGAAGACTTAGGAATCCTCCCCTAGTATCTTCTAGTATGTACATATTAGTAATTAAACACAAACACATACATTCCTAAGTTTACATTTGTATTACCTTTCACATCCCCCTGCACATTTGTCAGCCTCTTTACTTGCCAGGAAAAGTCAACTTTTCCCTCCTGACCGAAGAAAATTATGCCAGAGGATCCTTGTCAGAAGCTGAGGATGAGAATCCTTCTTATTCCTACCAATTCCCACTGTGGTTGTTGTTTTGGAAGCTGCCTCCAGAGAAGCAGAGACAGCAGAATCCTCAAGTTTTGGGCAAACAATGTTGCCACCAAAATAAGGGGGTGAAAAACCACCTGACTAACCCAAAACTATTGATGCATTTAGATTACATTTGCCAGGCTTTGTCGACTTAGAAAAAACAAGCCCTGGGCAACAGAAGCTCCCTCTCCCTGTTGTGCCTCATAGCTCAGTTCTCAAACATCTCAAAGACTGAGCTAGAGCTGATGCTTTTCCCACAGCCAGGAAAGTTGTAACAACCAGGTCAAATCCTTCCTACACAGGCCAAGGATTTGAGCCAGAGTCCCCTCACAGTTTTGGGGAGTATGTTAACAACTGGGCAGTTTGGAGTAAGCCTCACAACTGGTCCCAGAGAAATGGTGCTGTTTGGCATAAACAGCTCTTTACTTGGTGGCCAGAGGAAAGAGGAGAGAAAGATGATGTGTGCATGGCCAGGATGTGCATTTGCAAGGTAAGAATCCACGCTGCAGCCTTTGCCGTAGGTGACAAGTCTAATGTGGAGGCAGATGGCATTGATGCAGCTCTAGTCAGGTGCCCATTAGAATTTAAATTGAATCCTCACTGAAAAAAATAATAATAAAATTGAAGTACACTCATTTGAGCCAACAGGGCAATGTAAATACTTTGCACAGAATTTGTAGTTATCTGCTTGGCTAAACCAACGGCATCTGTCTTCTCTGGAGCCCCGAGTGTTTACATCACTTAAGCAGCTGACCCCTCATTTTCTTCTTGGGTCAAAAAAATAAATCTCTTCAATATGGCAGCTGGAATAAAGCCCCACTAGTCTTAGACACAGAAAACAATGTCATCTCTGTCATTTACTATTTATCTACATGACCCAAGATGTTTAGAAGATGCACTCCCATATTTCTGCTCCTTGCTGGGAATCCTGATATTACTCCCCTGAGAGCCCCGCTTCACTAGTGGCAAATGCTTTTCAATGAGTTGCAAGAAGACAATTTGATTGTAGAGGGATTGCCAACCACCGGCATTTGGCGTAAGATCAATTTGCTTGCTTGCTGTTAACTAAAACACACACAGAGGGAAAAGGGAACAAACTGCACCAAGCCGCACGTTAAATCATGTCACTTAATATGCCAGTGGGTGCTCACATACTACACTGACAAGGAAGAAATACCAAACAATAATGCAATTACTTGAAATTATAGGGGAAATTCCAGAAACGCCAACTTCAGCAGTTACCATTTCATCCAACATCTTCATTTTCTTCACAGACATCTGCCCTTACTATAAAAAGCAACCTTTTTCTCCTTTATCGCATACTCGAGACATCAGTAAAACTCAATAGCCAGCACAGTACGCTAATTAAGCTCCATATAAGTAAAAGACAATTAGTTCTCCCTTTAAACACTCACATTTAATCACTACTCTTTTGATACACAAATGAAATCAACTCTTGCGGTGTTTTATAGAGGGGTTTTTTGTGAGTAGGATTTTTTTCTTTTTAGATGCAGTTAGAAGAGTGACACCATCACTGGGAAAGCAAATCTCCTTGGGAAGTGCAGAGGAGTTATGAAAAAATAATGGGGAGAAGAGGGGGACTCACAGGGGATGGAAGGGGCACGGAGAATGTTACGTGGCCAAACAAGGTTTAATTGTCTGCATAGAGAAAAAGAGAGAAGGACACGAGAGAACAGTTCTAAAAAGCTCTCCAAACAACAGAAAAATAGCCTTTAAGCACGGGTGAGTTCAAATGCTTCAAAAGATCCGAGTCATTGGGGGCAGACTCAAAACACCCCCTTTAATTTTGACAGTACCTTGTTAAGCTCACAGCCTGCCATTGTGCCTGCTACAGTACGGCTTCCAAGTTTTAACTCAACTATGAAACAGCATCTGATGCTCAGCAACATTGCTTATTAAATTATTTCTTAAAAACCTAATCACAACACTAGCTTGGCTTCATTAATAGCCTCATCTGGTTAACAGCAGAGCACAGAGTAAGAGAGGAAAGTACCAAAGCACGGATCTTGTTCTCAAATTAAGGATAACCTAGAAAATACCCTCCACAGTTACACAGTTCATCTTCTCAATTCCATTCATTGCAAATAGCAGATTATAGTAATAGCCTTGATATGCACCCCAGTGTTCAGTGCTGAGGCTTCCCTGGCAAGGAAACAGATGTACATCGTGAATGGCTGGAGAGGAAGAAGGGAAGGAAATTTTCTAGCATTATATTGTTGTTGTAAAAAAAGAAAGGCTATTCCTATGGTGAATAATACTTGGGAGGAGAGGAGGAAAATAACCCCCCAAAAAAACCTCACGCAACAAGCATTTCTCCCACCTAACTTTGTCATACTAAAGATAAACCAACCCGCTTGCCAGCACTGCAAGCTACACAGGGGAGTTTCCCCAACGCAGCCGAACCTCAAGCGCTCAACTACCTGGGAAAGCAACATAGCAAAGCAGCTTCCCCGGGTCTCTGCTCCAACGGGCAGGGACACGATATGCCCACTTCTGCTCATGGCTCAGCCATCAACCCACCCTGGAAAAGTGGCCCGGAACACATGAGCAGAATGCTCTGCACCAGCTTGGGGGGAAGGCCCGGGAAGAACAAGTTTTCAGATATTTGTATGGGCAAAGGCACTTGGAAAAGCAGGCCAAAAGGAAGCACAGCAGAAGCGATGTCACGTGTGTCCCTTCCAACTGCAGAAAGTGCACGAGTCCATCAGAAAGGGTTTCAGCTCTTCTGTGCTGTCACCTCCCCTATGTCTCCAGAAGTCAGCGTATCTCTGCCTCTACTGACCAGGTAACAAGATACCAAAGGCATGAGGGGTCAGAGGCAGCTTACCACCTAAGCACAAGCTGATTTAATAAAGAAACCCATCAAGAGAAAAAAAATCGGGTGGTCAGTATTAATTACACGGTTACTAAAAGTGCAAGTCCTAGAACAGCACAGACCCCTCGCTGCCATTTCAAAAAGCCTCTCCTTGTGACATTTTTCCACCACCCACACAGCACTTCTGGACCCACCACACAGCAAAGCAGAGCTGGCACGGTAAGGGTTTTGCAGTGGCAGCAGGGATGGGAGGGATGGACTTCATCAGACATCCAGAACATACCTCAAAGCAAAACTAGCTACTGGACAGCATGGTGCTTCTATGACCCTAGCAGGTCACCAGCACCTTTTAACTCTACCAGTGCTTGTCTGGATCAAGACAAGTTAATTTATGTCTCCAGTAGACACTTTGTCCTTGCGTCTCCTCCCTACAACAGTCTGGTCCTTCCAAGAAAGATCAAGCATAAACTTAAGTTCTACTTTAAAGAGTGGAGAGCCTCTCAAATACAATGCTTTGTACTTTCAGAGCCAAGTTCACATGCACATGCTATTGGGAACAGGCCCAGGGGAGCCGCACAACTTGAGAGGAAAGCACTTCTAGAACACCAGAGAGGTGGGTATAGGCAGCTGAACTTAACCTCTCCTTCAAGAGGGCAGAGGACACCCCACGCAAGCAACCGGGTGCCCCGCAGACCGGTGCTGGAACCAGTCTGCCTGCAGAAAGCTACCAGGAACTCGGTCATGTGGTGGTTGGTTGGCAAACCCCATCTGCCTGCCTTCCTACTGGCCAAAGAGGCAGCAAGTTCTTCCACCCCAACACCATCTCCTGCTTTCTGTAGTCACTGCAGTTCAAGGCCACCGCTCCCATGCATGGAGTCCCTATCCCTGAAGGGATTTAAAAGCAGTAGAGATGTGGTGCTGAGGGACATGGTTCAGTACCGGGGCTTGGCAGCGTTGGGTTAATGGCTGGACTCCATGATCTTAAAGGTCTTTTCCAACCAAAACAATTCTATGATTTTTAAGAGCCCTGAAGGGACTTACTGGATGCTACAGCAACAGATAAAACAGTCAAGGACAAAGTACTAGCTCCATCCTGAATTTTAAAGCTATTAGTTTAAACAGATGCTCATTATCACTACACCAAATGATGCATCCAAGAGGGCAACCAGCAGCTTTTTAAGCAAAGGTAATAGATGAATTTTACAATAGCTATTACATAGATCCTACTGCCATTTTGCACTCTCAGGGTACAAGAACTCTGCTCCTTTGATTTATACAGTTCCACTGCTAACAGTAAACACAGTAGATAAACAATACTTCATGATCCTTCTCTCGCATAAGAACACCCTGTCTTCCTTACTACGCGCTTGACAGAAAAGAGTAAGCTCTGAGAAACGACACTCCATTTTGCTGTTTTCTTTAGGTTTACTACATTTTAGACGTACAGATTAAATCTGTCTTCACAAAGACCTCAGAAATAGCTGCAGTCTTTCAAAGGCAGATGTATGTATCATTTTCTCCTCTCCCTGTTTCTGTGAACAGCATCTCGTGGCGATAGAATACATTTATTCTTAACATTAATGGAGAGCCACACCAACCTGTTCCTGAAACCAGGTGAAAATACACTGTATAGTGATAAAGCCTGAAAAATGTCATTGGCAGGACAGAGGTGTAGAAAAAGCCTGCTTCTGTACAGAACAGCTCCCAGGGGTGGATGAGGTGAGTCTGATGCACTGTTCACAGCCCCTTCTATCAGGAAAAATGGATGGCATTTGGTTGACCTGGAGTACCGGTCAAAAGTCAGTAGAGAAAAAGTAGACAGAGAGGGAGAAAGGAAGCTGGAGCTGCAGCAGGCATTTGCAGAGAGAATTATGGCTGAGAAGGTGGCAAGATCTTTTGGGGTGCCTGCCACAAGCTGGCCTGAGGCAGTGCAGGGGGTCCTCCTCTGCTCCGTGGCACAGAAATTGTCCCTTCTTAAAGGAAAAGGCAGCAGCTCAGAGGCAAAACATCAACATGGGCACGTGTGCAAGAAAAACAGAACAGGACTGGCCCAACTGCTGACAGTTGAACCTCCAGAATTACATCGCTAGTACATGCCAATGTTTACCACACCCTTCCTAGCTCTGATGCCCTGGTCATTACAACATTCATTTAAAAAAAAAGATAATGTGCATTAACACCTACCAAATTACGACTCACCTCGGAGTTAAAGGTATTAAGCTTTTCCCTCTGAAAGCCTGTTGCTAAAGCTCTGCTGCGTTACCTGGAGTCCTGTGCTTCGTTATGAACCACTGTCGTGTGCACCGTGACCACAGTCAAGATTGAAGTGCACAGAAAGAGAACAGGATCACAAGAATAAGAGGCAGCTCTCAAATACCTAGCCGGCAACCTTCCCCTTGTCCTCCCTCACCATGACAGTTTGCTGCTCCTGAGCAACTGATGAAGACCTGATAAACCCCAGCTGCATAGACAGCTCAACACCACAGCAGCAAGTCAGATACCAGAGCCTGAAACCTAATGACTGATCACCACCGACTCCAGTAAGCCTTGGATCAAGACCAACCTCCAAGTCTCATTAAACTCATTTTTATGTAAAAATCAATAGCCCTTTTGCCTCCTCCCTCAGCTGGGAGGGAACAAACGGAAGCACTTCTACAATCAGACTTAATGTCTTATGCAGGCTAAAAGAGTGAAGAGCTCCACAATGAGATTAATCAAAGTGAAGGAGTTATAATAGGCTTAAAAATGAGAGCACATTAATAACTGCTCCCTTGAGGTAAACAGAGCTGGTAATCAAGCACAGGTTCAGCAGAACTCCTTATACATCGCTGAAGCAGAATTAGCTGTGCAGCAACATGAATGAGCAAGTGATTGGCCTGGAGAGTCAGAGGCCAGGGTGCAAAGGCTCTGTAGAAATTCAATTCATCCATCAAAAACTCAGGAGAAGATAAAGATGCTCTTCTATTAGAAAACGGATCACATCTGTTGGTCATTTCAGTGCAAAGATCAGGTTTCTCTGTTTGCCATCATGACATTTGGCACTGCCAACACCTAGCACGGCAAGGATGAGCCAACGGTCCCCAAAAGCAATCTCTTCTCCACTGCTACTCCAGGCCCAGCACAGGACCCCAGGCTCCAGCTGGAATTAGCCGTGCTTCTTCAGAGCTACTCATTTGTGAAGACCAACTGACAGGTGTCCAGTTTTCTTCTCCTGTTCCTGTGACACAAACGTATCCTGACAGCTCTCTGCTGCCTTTGTCTCAGGTCAGGAAATTTGCCTGGAGAAACTTGCTCTCCTACCCATCTTCCTCTCGTCAGCTTCGCAGCCTGCGATGCTGGGATGCTCTTTGAAAATATAACAGGAAAGGCAAAACACATGAAGCCTTATCTCCAGTCAAAGTTATAATTCGACAGTGAAACGTTTTCAGAACTTTCAAGCTAAAAGACTGAAGTGGGAGAGGAGGACAGAAAGCAAAGCTGGCTGTACGCGACTTTTCACGGACGTTCTGGTTCTGTAGGAACATGCAACACCTTCCCCTTCTCCATCCTCCTATGGGCACTCGGTATAGGAAAAGTGTTCCAAATCCTGCCTGTGCTTACCTTCACCAGCCCCTTGGAGAGCACTGTCTTCATTTCACAGACTGTTAAGTGGCCTGACAGACAAACTGGCTTAATCCAAGTCAAACAGCAAGTCTGCAGCTCGGTACTGAACGGCAGGAGATTGACTTTTGCTTTTATTTACCTACCAGTTGTAACATTTTTACATTCATTTGAGGGGGAAAAAAAATACAATTAAAAAAAATGTTGGATGAGGAGAAAGGAAAACCACACCATTATGGAAGAACAAAAAGCCCACACAGGACAAGACAAAAAAACCTTTCTGAACTTGCTGGAGTCTTTACAGCAGGGCCCCTCATGCACTCCTTAACCAGCTCCAGGACATGAGACTTTAAATGAGAATACACTCACACTGACAAAAACTGGTATTGCAGGTAGATAACCACTCACTCCCATAGCTCATCTTCCCAAGGTGTGAGGAGCTGCCAGGAGGAATGCCAGCGGGACCCTGGGAGGTCTGTAAAACTTGGACAACAGGGGCATTAGTGAATTCAGCAGAGGAAAACGCACTCCAAAACTCAAAGAGCTGAATCCTCCACAACTTTTACATAACATAAGCTCCTATTTCAGTAAGCTCTTTTTTTATTTCAGATATGTTCTCTCTGGTTTTTCTGAAAATTTTGTAGCATGCTGACAAAATCCACCCTTCTTCCATTACTACAGCAAGCAGTTAATTGTCCGAGCAAACAGACTGAGCTTCTTCCAAGCACGTTGTGAAGTCTTTCCAAACAGATTCTTGTCTGTCCATCAGAAGCAGCAGGTTCTGAAGCTGGGTCTCCTTCACACAATTCCCATCACACTCAACTAAATCCATGTAAACTACCAGCGTAGGAATCCCACAAACCCAACATCAGCTTCCGAAGTAAAACGTTCGTGGCTGCAAACACCACATGACCCCAAGGGCTCTGTAACAAAGTCAGGTGTTGCTCTAAGAACTGGGAATTCACACCGCACACACAAACACCCAGATACAACCAGAGCCATTTAACTGCCAGGCACAGTCTGAGAAGGGCATCTTGGCTCCCTGGGCAGCCCAAAGGAAAGAAACGGCACCTCCGAAGCAGCCCATCTTGAGGAAAACCCTATATGACGTGGGATGAGTCTCCCTCTCCAAGTTCCCTTTCTTTTTTTGTCATCTGCAGAAGGAAGCCCTAATGACTGGTTAGATGTTTAGTTCTTAGACAGCTTTATTTACAGAAAATTTACATAAACTGAAGAATTTCCTCTTGACCAGAAAAAAGCCAACAAACCGTTCCACAGCTGGAGCAGTCCCTGTAGCAGCCAAGCATCTTCTCTAAAGGAAAAGCAGCTTGATGATTTGAGGGGGGAAAAAAAAAAACCAAAAAGAGCAACTTGGATAACAGGCAAAATACAGCTTTAGGTTCTAAACAACAGGAGATTTTGCTCTTAATAACCAGACTACTCCTCCTCCCAGTTCAGGTTTCAGACTTAGATACAGAACATTAGAACAGAGGTCTGGGCCAATTATAAATATGATGTAAAGTGTGGAGTTTCCTTGATCTTTGGAGATTTTACTTATTACCTGAATTGCTTTATTTGCCTGATTCACATAATGAAGGTTTTCAAAACACCACTTTGTTCTTAAGTGATAAAAAAAAAAAGCAATCACTATAAACAACATCCTCAAGTGTTGTTTCCCCTCCTGACTAAGATTAGATGCCAATTTGGATCCCGGGAAGCTGTAACACTTCATTTCTGTGTACTATGATATTTTTACTAGGTTGCAAAGATTACCTACATAATTCTCTCTTCATTTTTTAAACCATAAAAACCCATCTTCTGTCATATTTATGTGATGCCTTGAACAAAGCTTTTCAAAACTAAGCTGCTGGAGCGTGTTCACGCTGCACTTTGTCTCGTTGCTTCTGTCATTTTTATGTTGCCCTTCCAGCACAGAGGAGAAGATCACACAGTGTCCCAATTCGAATGCATGACCGTGACCTTTGAAGAGGGGTTTCCGTAAAACAGGGGCAAACCAAACAGAAAGCAGATAAGAATTACACTGCCGCCTTGTTTCTGCACACAGGACAGGAAAATAAAGGCAGGGGAATTTATTCAAGGTAATAAGATCTCCAGGTAATTGTCAGTTTGAAGATATTACCGTATTTTATGACGGTACTGGCTGCAGGCCTCAGAAAACTAGAAGTCTCTTTGAAGAAGATACTGGGAGAAGCCCATCTTTGACACAGAATCAGCACAGGAACGTGCCCACGGTGCTAACACGCAGTGCCTGTGCAGACACAGCATTTTTAAAGATCAAGTTTCTTAAATTAAAACAGTGCCTCTAAAGCTCAGTCTTTTCATGGCTAGGAATGTAAGGTTCTCTATCAGGAAACCCTTTTCGAAATGAATTCAGAAATCAAAAGCCTGGGTTGAACAGAGTAGCTTTGTTATGGGAGGAAGAAAAAAAAAAGACAGAAAAGCCACAATTTTTTAACATTTTTCCTGCTGACCAAAAGTCTAGATAACCACAGTTGATTTCAGAGTAAGCATAGGAATTTTACATCTAAATAGTGAGCAAGAGCCTGGTACAGAAGGCCAGGTGCACCCCAACACCAGCACCCCTCACAATATCGACATGCTTTCTTCAGTGGGCAGCCTTTTCCACTGCAAGCCCCACACCACGGTTATCATCTACAGCGCAGGAGTTGCAGAGCTGGCCTTTCCCCCCTCCCCAGGTACACGGCTGATACGGGCAAGACAGGAAAATGGTTTGCTTGTGTAAGGCCTCACGAATTGCTTATACAGCAAGAATGCTGTAACAGCATCCAGACTCCCTCCAGATAGCCTCAGAGAATCGACCCTTGTGCCGCAAGTGCCAAGTCGGTTTCTAAACCCCAAAGAAAGTTTTGGGAAAATCCTGTCCATGAAAATTAACCGAGAAAAATTGTATTGGATCAGTTCCCGGATTCATGTTTTCTTTGACAGATTTGATGATGCATTCCTTCCCTTCCCCCCCCAACCCAATTCCTGCTTCCTTTGATCAGCAAAGGGCACGGGGATGGCAGGAGCTCGCCAGCGATGCCGAGGTGAGCGTTCCTGGCAGAGATGCTTTGCCTCCATCTCCAAAAGAGCTGCCTCCCTGCTTCCTTGCATTTGCTGGAGCCACAAGCTGCTCTAGCTGTATTTACAGAGTAGTTGGGGGGCTGTGAAGCAAAAATGCTTTTGGCTTAGGTGCTTAAACAGAGCTATGCTCTAGAGAAATACCGTAGTTCACATCAAACACAATCTGCTGGCACAGACGTTTCCCGTTCTGCGCTGCCTCGCTTCTGACGCTGCCGATATCCCTGTCGGATCCAAGTGCCTCCCAGCAGCGCGCTAAGTGCTGCAGCTAATATCTGATGTTCGGTTCATTCTCTCTCTTCCCTGAGGGAGAATCATGTGCAGCGCGGTATGAATTGTTTTGAGAGGCTACGGGTTTTAAACAGGGACAAACAGCTTCTTTTTGAAGCTGAAAGCGTGTGCCCAGAATGAAAGGTGCTCAAGCGTATCGCGAGCAATAAAAGTTCATTTCACAGACTACGGCCAATATCCTTCTCTCCCATTAAAACCATCTCTTCTGCAAAGAAGGGCTTTATCCTCTTGAAAAACGTTCACTGAACCAAAAGGCAAAGCTACAACCACTGTCCCACCAGAAACATCCGTGGAAGTCTAAGACACATCCTCCCAGTAAAGTACACTGGGACCGTCCAACGCAATTGCTCACTGATGCTTGTGAAGTGTTCTGGAATCTCTGAAGAAGAGGAACCACCCACTGATTATCCAATACAGGATACCAGCCTTCCTTTCCTCTCTGTTTTGCAGACTCTTATTTTCGTGTCACCTGCACCAAATGCTTATTCTCTCCGTGAACTGGAACGACTCTTTGCCAGTTCCTTGGCAATACTCTGCCTCTCACTCAGATCCAGCTTCCTCAGCCATGCACATCTTTATCCTCACACACCGTTCCTGAAACAGGCCTGCCAAGAATATCTGGTAAAGTCTGAACGAAACTGCCCAAATATTAATGTGACAAAAATGCTGTATCTCTAGGGGATGATACAGTGAAGTTGTTCTTAATAGCTTGTGCACCTGATGGACAAAAAAACCCTTCCTCCTTCAAAATGAGCAAACCAGATTAAACAATTCCAATAGCACTGGAACAGAGAATTAGATTTTTTTTTTTCAACACAGAACTTCTGCACAGGACAAGAATGGTTTCCAGAGGTGTTTGAGGGTTGTTTTGTTATTTTTTTTTTGACAAGCCATCAACATCTACAGGTACTTGTTCACAGACCAAATCTTTTTCTGTATTAAGAAAAAGACCAAACAAACCTGCAACAAGAACAATTAAAAAAGATTTCCGACAAGAGGGCATAAGAAAAAACTAATGTTCTGCTCAAAAAGAGCTTTTTCTAGAATTCCCCAGCAGACCCACAAACAGCAACTGATAAAACAATTCCTCACTCTCCACCTGTTGCTGTAACTTTCTTCTCCATGAAGAATTATACTCTACCAGCAGAAAAGGAAAAAAATATTTAAAAAGTTACAAGGAAAGAGACGAGTGTCCCTGTAGTCTTAATACTATTTCAGATTCTCAACAATAAAGTCTTCTAAGAGCCAGAAAGTCACATTTGAGTCCCATATGTAGGTCAGAGACAAACTGTTCTTTCTATGAGAAATTAGCAATTAAAATGTAGAGATTTGATTTAACATCACATTAAAAAAAAAAAGCTTCCAAAGAAGCACATCTGCCATCTCCACTGTGCTGCTGGACTGAGGTGCCATGAGTGGGAGAAACACTGTCAAGACAGGAACCTAGAGATCCTGGAGGTCTAGAGCTCAGCCCCCAAGCTGTTAAAATCCAAAGTCACCAAACAAGTTCTGGTGACAAGCAGATGTTTTAAGCTGTAGGAGTCCAGCATGAATAACTATCCAGTTTTCATGGATGAAGAAACAGGTCCAAGATGCACAGCGCTCTTATCGCAGGGGTCTTCTCTAGCAGGAGCACCTCCAAGTCTCAGCTGAGGACTTTTCTTGAGTGTTGTGGTGGGTGAAAGTGTCAGCCAACACAAGCAGGGCAATAGAAAGGATGGGGACATAAATATGTAACGGAAAAAAAAAAGAATCTTCAAGGATTTTGATGAGCACACTGCATGAATGGGATCGAGGTAACTCAAAACCGCTACAACCAAGCGGAACAACAATTCCCAGGGGAAAACTGGTACCCCGAGTTAAAATTCTTCTCCCTGTCCCCACTTCAGGCTGCCTGGCTTGTTTTGCCACCCTGTCCTCTCTCTGACAGCCCGTCTGATTTCAGAAACGCTTCACACACAAAGCACCTACGTCCCCACGTAGATCATGGAAACACTTTTCCTGTAAGAAACAGTCAAAATCCCAAACCTCTGCAAAACGCTGCAATAGAATGTGCGCGGATCTTCCAGCTCTGGTGGCACAACAATCCCCTTTGAATTGGCTCCCATGGTAACCGCAACATTAAGGTCCCCAGAGAGTCGTCTCTCACAAACAGGCGATGGGAAGGGATGTGTCTGTAGCTTTGCAGTTGAAGAGACAGCACACGAAGTTGATTCGATGCAGGGAGTCTCTTCTCAACGGCACCCTCCTCCTAGCTACCAGGATTCAGAATGACACCATTGCTTTCCCCGAGGAGTAGGATTCAGCTCTCGTGTCATCTCCAAGACTAGAGAAGACACTCCTTAGGAACAGACCCTTGCTACCCCTCACACCCCAACGCAGCCAAACTGTAACACAGGTACCGACATTGCTGCCCCAGCACCTTTTGTTCCTCAACAAGACCCCGCTTTGTCATTTTTCTAGTTGGGCTGGTGAAAGCCCAAGGAAGCCAAGGAACAAAGTTCTGCATATTTTGGGGTCAGAGAGTTAGTTGCTCTAGAAAAACACCACAGTGTAGTCAGCCCAGAGAAAGTCCCTTCCAAACAGATGGCTCCAGTACTCCTGAAAGGAAAGGTATCCTTGGCTCTCTCATAACCCATCAAATTCCCCTTCACACGGGTGTGCCTCATCTCAAAGCTTCAGCTCCCTCACTAATGATTTTTCTTAATTGGCCAGCCTAAGCTGCTGCAGAAAATCCTGTGAGGAACAGCTGAGGGACCTGGGGTTGTTCAGCCTGAAGAAAAGGATGCTCAGGGGAGACCTTCTCACCCTCAACCACTCCCTGACAGGAGGTTGGAGCCAGGTGGGGTTGGTCTCTTCTCCCAAGGAACAAGCAATGGGAAAAGAGGAAATGGCCCCAAGTTGCACCAGGGGAGGTTCAGGTTGGACATTACAAAAAAACTTCTTGACTTCAAAGGTTGTCCAGGCCTGGCCCAGGCTGCCCAGAGCAGGGGTGGAATCCCCAGCCCTAAAGGGGTTTCAACTCCATGGAGCTGTGGTGCTGAGGGACATGGGTTAGTGGTGCCCTGGCAGTGCTGGGTTAACAGTTGGACTCGATCTTAAAGGTCTCTTCCAACCGAAACAATTCTGTGATACAACACTGTGCTCCCACAGCACACTGTGATTCAGGAGCAATGAAATACATCCCTCCTACTTGGCCAGCTTGAGAAGATGGAGCAGTAACGACTGGCCTGCAAGCAATGGGGCAGCACTTACAGTTCCACCACATCACTGTGCTGCTCACTGCCCAGCACACAGAAAAGTCTCTCTCTCTCATTTCCACCTGCCAGCAACTGCATTTCATGCAGCACTTGGACTAGACAGGACTCAGAGAGCCTCAAGAAAGGGAGCTGATTTAAAAACAGAACATCATACTTCTATTGTCAGCACCCCTCTGACCTCTAGCTTGCTGTGGGGTCCACACGATGATAAGCATCACAGATATTTAATGGAGTATTAAAGGGAGGAATACGCATCCTCCTTTTCATGGAACACCCCTTAAAAATTCAGATAAGCAGCCCTAGAAAAGGCACTTTCAGAACAGCCCACCGATAGACACAACTCCATTAGTGTCTCTCCTTTCCAGCCCACTAATTTATTACAGCATCTTCATTTGCAAACTCAAGCTCTAGCAAGACAAAAAGAGGCAGGAAAGGAGACTGCGTGAGACCTATAGTGATGAGAAGGAAGTGTTTTTCAGGAGAAAGACCAGAAAGTGATGGTCCACTCTTTGCCCCAAAAGAAGTTACGCCTCCCAGCAAATCAAACCCCTTTGTTCATCTTCCAAACATCTTTTGGCTGAGCTTCTGACTTCTAGAAAGGAGGCAGGAAATAGCAAATGAATTATACTATCACTAAAACGATAGGAGGCTAGAAGTTTATCCAGCTTTTATTTCAGCCTTCTGTTGAAAATAAGGGGGTTTCATCTATGATTTTCTAAAGTTGTTCTGCTTAATGTTTAGAGAACTTCAGTTACTTGCAGATAAAAATAATGCAGAGTATCTAAGGAAGATTGCTATGCACACTACCCCTCCTTCGGGAAAGTATCTTCAAGGAGATGAGCCAGAGATACTTACGCAAGCAACAGGTATTTTCGATTCAGCTTCTCAGAAGTGAGAAACCGAAGAGAATTTAAAATTCCTGCCCATTTGGCAGAGCTCTTTCTGCCTCCCTCTCTCTCTCCGAACCATGACATGATAATTCAGTAAGAGAATTCAAGCCCTGAATGTATCTGTTATTTTACATCTGGTTCCTGTTATTTTAACCTCAGAAGCAAATTGAGGGAGAGGGGAAAAAAAAAAGTTCTGATTTCTGCTGATTGCTTATACTTTCCAAAAGTTCCCTTCCTTTGTTCTATCAGCCAGGTTATTTAAAGGATATTACCCTAATCCAACAGAAAATTTAAGAATAGGAATATTTCCAGTGAAGGCAGAGGCTCTAATGGATCAAAATACTTTATTTATTAGAGTTCATCAGCTCCTGCTAAATCTCCTAATGATTTCACTGAAAAAACCTTACAGTTTCATTCTCCTGCCTGTTGCATTAGCAACAAGTTGGTCAGAGAGGTTCAGTCCCACCTTCCTACGGGCACCTTCTCACACATCAACAATTAGATTCTTCTTCCTCTGAACTTTTACCACAGCTACTAACAATTGACTCTGGGCCACTTGCCTCCGAAGAACAAGCGGTTGGACTGCACATGCAGCATCCTGCCTGCCCCAGGGAACAATCAGAAAACCAGCAAAACACCACTTTATATAAAAAAAAACCAAAAAAAACCAGCCTGTTTGCTGCTGCTCTGTCTTCAGTACAGTCACAACTGTCCAAAGCAGAGCTACCATCAGATAAGACAAGACCTGGTTCTTCTCAACCCTACTCGCCTCACCGAGATCTGCTCACGTACATCAGACCAGCACACGACTTTGTACAACCACAGACTTACCCAAGGCAGTCAGAGCACAAGATCTGTGAGCAAGTTAATGAGTTTGTTACGTTAGTCGCTAAAATAAACAGTGCTCAAGGAAATTCCTCCCACTTCATTCATCATATCTCGTACTGCCTGACAGAAAATCACAGAAATGAGGAACAAATGACATAGAATCATAGCATGGTAGGGGTTGGAAGGGACCTCTGGAGATCATTGAGGCCAACCCCCCTGCCAATGCAGGATCACCCAGGGCTGCCCACACAGGAACAGATCCAGGCGGGTCTGGAAAGTCTCCAGAGAAGGAGACTCCACAACCTCTCTGGGCAGCCTGGTCCAGGCTCTGGCACTCTCACAGTGAAGAAGTTTTTCCTCAT
>WUAM01000167.1:1095943-1107895 GCA_024336885.1 Actenoides hombroni | reverse complement strand
TTGTGCTGACCATCCAGCCCTTAAATACATGCAGAAATCTGGCAATCAGAAGATTGCTGAGAAAAAAAACCAATAAAAATCCCACCACTTGCCTGCAGTCATCTCTTCACTTTATATACAAAGCAGTCTGGAAATTTTTCATGTCTGTTTTGAAAGGTTCTTACAGGGATCACTCTAACCTGGTACTGGAGGAGCAAGCACAACCAGAAATGTCCCAGAGGAACCCCCATTACCCAGGATGCACCCTCCCTGGGGCCAGGGCAGTCACCAGCAGGACTTTCCCCCATCCCCATCACATCAAAATAACAAAGCAGTGCCCAAGAAGCACAGAATGGGAGCTGAGAACATGAAAGTACAGAGGAATCTGCTGGTGGAGCCCCGCTTCTACCTGGAGCATCAGCACCAAGGTACGTGTGTGCTCAGAAAGCTTTCTTGCAATGACAGGGTTGGGTTTTTTTTGTTTTGGTTTTTTTCAGCTTAAAACAACCAACCCTTGATCACGAATCTGAGTCCATCTGCAGGAAGGAAGCAAAGCACTTTCCTGCCTATCCATAATGAGCCACGAGCCTTGTATTTCAAAAGGAGTTTTGCTCTGAAAAACCATCTCTTGTGAGGATCTCACCCCAGGGTGATTTACTGAGGGATGTGTGCTGGGTTTTTGTTCTTCCCGTGACCTTTCCCCAAAGGGATTGGATACAAACGTCTGACTTGTATGTGCTTCTTGTCTGTATGAGGAAAAACGGGAACTCTGAGAACCCCAACTACCAGCAGCACGTGAACCCCGTAACTCTATGTGTCCATAGAGATGCCCAACTAGCCCTGTGGCTACAAAACTGCATTTCACTGGTAATAAACTATGAAGATTCAGAACACGAGCCACCTCTTTTCCTTGAAAGAGCAAATAGAAAAAAAAAACAAACAGAAAAAAATCCCACAAACCTTCCCCCCTCACCAAAGAAAACCAACCCCAAACAGCCTATTTGCCTCGAAAAGCAGTTTAACTCCAAATAGTTTCTAACTTCAGTATTGATCCTAGTAAGAAAATAACACTTCTACTTGGTCACTCCTCTGAGCAGACCCACATACATCCATTTGATCTTAATTAGCCAGTGAGATTTTCTCATTCCTGGAGCTTCTCGGTTGAGACAGCTCCAAAATAATGTTGTTTCCACCTGGTTCTGACTGCCCAGCTGAAGAACTCAGCTTTGATTTCCCCTTCAGCGCATTTGCACCACGATTTATATTGTGGCTTTGCTTTCAGAGCCAGTTTTTATTCAGCTCCTCCAGCCGGCGAGAAGGCATTTTTTCAGTTGTTCAATAGGGACAGCACAATAGAGATGTTTGAAAACCAAGAGCAGGAAGCACGTGGCTGAGAGTTTGGCTTGGCCGCGCTGCCTGGTTTGATGTGTCGCCCACTGAAGTCTGTGGGAGTCTTTTCATTAACTTCAACATGACTTAAAATGGGCTGGTAGCGTGCGGTGCCTTACGCCACTCGAGAGTCCAGGATTAATTCGTTTTAAGTTCTGCTAAGAAGAGCTTTTTGAGATGCCCAAGCCTTACCTGCTCAAAGAGCTTTCAGATCTTGCTACAGACCTCAGCTGTCTGCATCTCCAGCACATAAGGCCAATAAAAATAACCAGAACTGTAAGGTAAGAAGCTATCTTTGGCTACAGCGACTCCAGCCACCCGGGGGGAGCTGCAAGGCAACCGGCTTCGCTTTGGGCTGGTGCTTGGAAACAGCACAGCATTTACAGGGGAGCAGGTCTCACTGGAACCCTCATCTCTGTCTACTTGACACCCCCCTGCAGAAATACATAGGGGATGGAGAACCAAGACACGCAGAGAGCATTGGGACTCTTATTTCTCCTTCTCCACAAGTCCACATCTTCCAGACTTTGTCAGTCACCTTTTTTGGAGCCCTACACCTTCTCTTGGCCTTGTAGGTCACGTGTAGCTGGGGTGAAGACACAGACCTCCCAAGCACCACTTGAGTTTTCCCACAGTTCCCTTCCTGATGCATCCGCTCCTGTATTGAACATCATGTCTTGTAACAGCCAAGATAGAAAATTCATGCGGCAAAGTTCTTCATTTATCCCTCCCAAATATGAAGCAAGTGCTTTAATAAAATGGGTTAGTTATTTCCTGCTTTCAGGAGCTGAACAAACAGTGATCAAAGAAAGGCAGAGAACAGCAGAGAAAAACACTAAAAGCCCCAGTACTTTGGGGAGCATCAGAAACCAGCAGTTAACAGCAAACTTCAAAGCAAGAGGCAACAGGACTTTCTGTAGGTGCTGATGGTTTTGAACTAACCTGTGCCCCACCCTACAGGCTGGATTTGGAGCTAGGAAGATGGAATACCTGCTCTTTGGGAATCAGACCTCCTTCTTTTACAAACAGGTCAACTCAGAGCACTCCAAGAAACGAACTGCTCTTAAAAAAGAAGATAAGAGAGCGGCAGCAGTCGGACAGCCGTGCTCAGCACCCACCTTCAGGTGCTGACCTTTCTGGAGCTGCTGCTTTCCACGCTTTGAATGATTTCAGAGATTAACATGAATGTCACTGCCCTTACCAACACCTCTCCAGAGAGCTGATCCAAGTGCGTGATGCTCGGTAGGAATCTTTCCTCCAGCACTGGTGTACTTGGGGTCCATCCCATTCCACGTTCACTTCGCTTTCTCCAGGCTGGTCACATCAGCAGCAGAGTCTCCCTTTGCCTGTCTCCATGTGACATTATTGTTCATGTCTTTCAAAGACAGAGAAATGCTTCACCTCGAGGTGCATATTTAGGGACAGGACTTGACAAGAACAAAAGGGTTTGTTACACCAGCCTTGGGCAAGCCAGCAGTGCCTCAGTTTCCCTGCCTGTACCTCTGAGATGGCCTTCATCCCACTCTCCAGAAACCATCAGAGATGGGCAACAAGGAGAAGCCTAAACTCATCCAACCCCTAGTGTCTTCTTGCCTCCCCCTTATCAAGAAACCCCTATCATACACTGCCTTTAAACCCTAATGGAATAGCTTTAAACAGATTAAAAAAATAGTGCATCCTGGCCACAAGCAGAGCCTGGTGCAGGAGCTGCTGCTGCTCCGAGCTTATGCAGCAATTTAGAGATCAGCAGCATCACTGTCCCTGGCAATCCAGAAGGTACAAGAACCCAGCTAAAGCCTGATTATCTCCAGCTAGTTACTCAAAGCTGCCTTAAAGTGCTTTCCCCTTTTTTTTTTCCCCCCTCTTTGTTTGGTTTTGTTTGCTTGTTTTTCCCCTTTTTAACTAAATCTTCCCTATAGTAGCAAGCGTGCTCCTTCCCAGACAGTGCTGCAGGGGGACAAGAGAGAACCTCCATTGCATGGCACAACAGAGCAAATGGCAACCAGAGCAGCCCCAGCTAATCCCAGTTAAAGGCTAATGCAATAGGCTGTGCTCCCACCCATCAGCTGACGGGCTCTGCCCAGCTTGTCATGCATACAGTGGCTGGCTCACAATATAGCCAAGCCCTCAAGCCTCCCATTTCCAAAGAAAGTGGAAACACAGAACTTTTGCAATACAGTTTATAAATTTAGATGCACAAATGGAAGAGCTGACACTTGGGCTGCAAGTCTAACAAGAGCTTTTGCTGAAATTCTCCCCCGAAAATGTAAAAACAAACTCAAGAAGATGAGTGCTGGTCTCAGCTGCAGGCCCTTCCTTGTAATGAGATGTGCAGCTGAAGCAATTCCTAACTTGAGCTTTTTAAAGGAGCAATAGCAGTTTGACCAGGAGGTCTTCCTCCAGGAATGAGCTGGTAAATGAAAGCATTAAGTTAATAAGGGTTTGAGTGCTTCAGCTCATTACAGAGATGGCCTACAGCTCCACGCTTCACCACCTGGATTTATTTATTTCTTTATTTAATTGTTATTATTGTCAAAACAGCTTGGAGAAAACTCCCTTTGGATCCACTCAGCATTAAATGCAGCCGTGACAAATGGCTGCTCTCCTCCATTAAGCATCATTTGTAGAAGAAGAAAGAAAGAAAAAAAGTAATAACTGAATTCCACTGATGAATAATTACTTCTAATAAATAAAGAGATAGAAACGCCATTGGCCTCAGCAGCTTTCAGGTTAGCTACCTGAGTGCTACCCAACCAATAAATGTTGTCTGCTGCAATAGCTGGGAGCAGGAATGTGGAGAAACTTCCATGGCAGCTACAGTGGGAGGCATCTTGAGACACAGGTCCCGATGGTCGAGCAACAGCCGGAGGTTCCTGGCAGCCTGGCATCCCCCCACCCACTGTGTACAGTTACACCCCTTTTATCCTGCCCTTTTCCCAAACCACAGATGGGCAAACCTGCTTTGGGCCAGGTCCGGGACATAGCTCTGCGTGAGCCGGAGCAAAGCTGGAACCTCCACCCAGGATCAAGGTGGTCACGAGCTGCCTGAGAGAGGGTCCTCCATGGGGGCTGTGGCCATCCTGCCCCAGCCCCCCAAGAGAGCAGTGCTTATCCTCCCTCCCTGCCAGTGCAGCATGCTCAAGAGGCCAACAAACTCCAACTGCTTCCACATCTCAACCCAGGGCAGGTTTACACAAAAGAAGGTGATTCCTCCAGGGGATACTTGGCCAGCGGAGCTCTGCCTTTTATTGGAGGATTCTTAGAAATTATCCTCATCCTTTTTCCCTTCCCCGGGCATGTTTCCAACTCAAAACAGCTGAAACTTTTACTAAACTGTGATCAGCGAAGCATAACCAGAGAGAGCTTCAGGCCTTCGCTGCCTTTTGCGCGTTTGCTTCCAGGGGGTTCTGCCGGCAGCAGCGGGGAAGTCATATTGCACGGGAGGTTACTGCAATATCACAGACTTAAGCTGGTTATTTCTTTCTTCTTTATTTTAAAAGCTACAATATTCAGGTAGCTCAAGGAAAAACAACCTTTGGATTTTGTCTGCTCATAAATCCATCACAACAGCTTGGGGGAAAACAGTAAATAAGATATTGGAAGAAGAGCACAAGAGGCCAGAAGAAAAGTATCTTCCTCTAGACGTGCTATTTGCAAGCGAAGCCCAGTCCCAGGCTGTGATATTAGTATGTGCTATTGATTTGTTCTTAATCCAGAGAAATGCCCCTGTAATGAACTCTGCTGTGCCCTTAATGATTTCATATCGAGGGATGTTAGGTGCCTTGCTCATAACAGAGTAACAGCAACTCCAAAAATAGCAAGCCTCATAATAAAATGTTATTGAGGAGCCTGAATTTCAATATAAAAGGGACTCTGCTGTACTCAAGGGCTTACCAGATACAAATGCGTACTTTAAAAAGTTGTATTAAAGTCGTGTTGGCACCTGAGTAATGGAGACACTGTGAGATGTAACTCCAGGGAGCAGCTGAGCCCCAGGCCCCCAGGAAACTTTTAGGCAGATGTGATACAGGCTGGATTTAATCCCACCAGGTGACTGGTGCCAGATGCCTACAAAGCACTGCGATGCTTTGCAGAGCTGCTGTCGAGGGTGGGAGAGCGCGGCCACTCTGCTCCTCAGCACCTAACGGGGCCAGCACGTGCTGGGACAGATGTCCTGTGCCTGATCCTGGCCCTGCCACTCACCCACCCCTTAGCCTCGGGCAGGAGCCTCCTGGAAGGCCACCAGCGAGCTGCCCCTGCAACTGGTGCCAGTGAGTGGGTGAGAGAGAGACCCACAGCTCAGCTGCAGGGCTTGGCCCCGACACGGCTGCTGGGCTGGAGGTGCAGAGGGGGAGACCCAGCCCTGCAAAGAGCTGCCTGTGAGCCCCTCCACGCCTTCAAAGAACCCTCATGCACCAACTGGCTTCAGTAAGAGTAGTTGGGGGGATCTCCTGCCACCTCTAGTGGGACTGGGGACAGGATTAAGGAAGAAATCTTTTACACTGAGGGTGGTGAGAGCCTGGCTCAGGTTGCCCAGAGAGGTGGTTGCTGCCCCATCCCTGGAACCATTCCAGGTCAGGTTGGCTGGGGCTCTGAGCAACCTGCTCTAGTTGCAGATGTCCCTGCTCCCTGCAGGAAGGTTGGACTAGATGACCTTGAAAAGTCCCTTCCCACCCAAACCAGTCTGTGATTCTATGATTAAATAGCTGGAGGAAACAAGGGGTGAACGTTTACCTCCTACAAGCCCTCAAAAGGAGTCCGGAGCTTGGCTCATAGGTTACACAGGAGAGAGGATGTAGAGTGAAGAAAAAAAAAAAAAAAGCCATTAGCTCAATTATGCCTAATTAAAGGCATAATTGCCTTAATTATAGCCAGTTGTTTCTGCCCAGTGCCCAGGAGGTGGTACAGCAGGCCCGCTCCTGCCTGCAGGGTCTGTGTGCAGGGCTCGCTGCCTCCTCCCTCCAGGACCCTTTCCTGGGGAAAAGTGGCATTAAAAACTGGGCCAGAAATGTGAAGCTGTCCCCCTGAGCTGGCTTGAAGGAGGTAAAGTGGGAACTGCCTCCCTCTTCCCCAAACTCAAAACCCCCTCTCTGCTCCAGCCTAGTTCCAGCTCCCAGTTAACCCGCAGGCTGGCAACACGTGGTCCCCCAGGAGATGAGGAGCATCCCTGGACCCTGTCTATGGGAAGGAATCTGGATCCTGAAGCAGTGAAGCAAGAGCCTCTCTCCAGCAGTGCGTGGAGAACAGAATTTGCATTCCCATTCCAGAAACCTCCTCCTCCAAGAGCAGCACTGAGTTTCCCCAAAGCTCCTCGTCATGCAAAACTAGAACAAATCCCAACGCCAAGCCAGCGGCTGCAGTTTGACACCACTTTGCATTTGCCAGCGTTGGTTCCAGAAGAGGAGTGCCACCAGAGTTCTGTAGCTCCCCAGGGTCAAAACCCCTTTTGGAGCAATACTGGATTAGATTACAGGCAGAGCGTAAGTGGTGCAGCTACAGCCGTGGCCGCGCGGAGCTCGTACACAGAAAGGAAGCTTTCAATCTAAGGGGACACGGCAGAGGAAATATGATTACAGGAGGAAAAGAAACACTGAATTAATTTGTCCGCCACTCCTCTGGCAGAGGAGCTCAGCACTTGCTCAGGCAGGTGCAGGATGGGCCCCTCCCGCTGTGCTCATCCTCTCCCACCCAGCACCAGCACCAGTAACATCTGGATATCTGGTCACTGAGCTCTGTCAAAAACCCCTCCAGGCAAACTGAGGATGCCAGACCAAGCTCCCTTATTCCCAGTCAGCACCATAACCACATCCCCAGCAACCCACCGCTCTGCCTGTGAAGTGCTGCCCCTGATCACTCACGTCCATTTGAACCCAGTTCACTTCCAGAAAGCAGCGTTGGTTTTATGGCAAAAAGGGCACCGGGAGCCCACATGTGATGAGTGTGATTTTAATACCCCCATTCAGTGCCATTAACAATGGTAAGTGAACTGTAAAATACATCTGAATAACAGTTGGGATTTGGTTAATACATGCACAGCCTTCTTTGCTCTCCTATGATTTAGGGCTCCCCTCCCTGCTCTGGGGTTCAGGATTGTCCACACTTGGAAGTGGAACACAAACCTCAGAAATGTTCCTTTTGAGTCATTCGGCTGCAGCTGCCACCAACTTGAGCCCAAACAACTGAATCATTCACGAGCCCATCCGCAGAGCACGAGCCGTTCAGCAAAGAGAAGAGCAGGTCAGGCTTCAAGTGCCCACTATTAAAAACTTTCATTAAAGTCCTGGAAGAGAGCAGTGGGAGAGGGAGAAAGGAGGAAAAGGAAATAAATTCTACCATTGATCACATCTGTGGATCGATGGAGGAGGAGGGGTGGAAAGCGCAAGGAAGGAGAGAATGTGAATTAGCCTGGGATGTCTTCGGGAGTCGGGCACGTTTTAAGTGGGAGAAGATTTAATTTAGATAAATATAAAATAGTACCTGACAATGATCAGCATATAACAGCGGTGTAACGGGCAGAAGAGGAGCTGTAAGAGCCGGGTGTGGAGGGCCATGCCTTCAGGTGTCATTTTGTCATGACATCAGCTGTTCCATCGCTCCGGGGGGAGCTGAGCTGACATCCTTCGGGAGCAGAGATGATGGCTGAAGTCCCGACCCCCAAACCTGAGCCTGCTGCCTCGCATCTCAGGCCATCGCTGCTCAACGCCGCATCCCAGGGTGGGCAGCGAGAAATCACAGCGGGCAAAACAACCCGGGAAAACAACCAGTAGGGGAAGAGCATCTGGGAGGGTGACGAGGTGGTGAAACAGGCAGCTCTCCCTGGCGAGAAGAGGCTTTGACAACACTGAAAACACACAGTCTGAGTGCAGGGTGCTCCCGAGTATCACAGACACCCCCACACCGTAGGTCCCCCAGCAGCTACCCCCTACTCACGTGGATGAAACACTCACCTCGGTTTCTCCTGTGAAACAAATCAAGGGGCTCGTGCTTCTTGGTGCTCCCCACGTTCCCCCAGGGATGATGGTTGCTGTCCTGGTTTAACCCCAACTGGCACCAAGCACCGCACAGCCGCTCCCTCGCTCGCTGCCCTCCCAGTGGGGTGGGGAGGAGAACGGAGGAAAGAACGAGAACAACTCATGGAGGGACATAAGAACAATTTAATAACTGAAATAAATATAATAACAATAATAAGATATAATAATAGTAATAGTAATGGAAAGGAATATAAGAGAGAGCAAATTTAACCTCAAGACAAGTGGTGCACAAGGCAGATGCTCACCCCCAGCTGATCGATGCCCCAGCAGTGATCCCTGTCCTGGCCAACTCCCTCCAGTTTATATACTGGCCATGATGGGCTATGATCTGGAATATCCCTTTGGCTAGTTCAGGTCAGTTCTCCTGGCCACACTCCCTCCCAGCTTCTGGGGCACCTGTACACCAGCAAGACATGGGAAGTTGGAAAGTCCTTGATTCCTTAGCAACAACTAAAGCCATTCGTGTATTATCAGCATTCGCCTCACACTGAACCCAAAACACGGCACTTTTCTGGCTAATAAGAAGAAAATTATCTCCACCCCAGCTGTGCGCTGGTGCAGGCACCAGCCTCTTGCCCTCAGCAAGGTGCTGTTGGGCAGTTGCCTGTTAATTTACAGCCAGCGACGGGCAGGAGATGCACAGACCAATATTAATGGGGCACAGACACCTTTACGAGAAAGGGGCAGTAATTTGCTTTGGTCCCTCACTGATCTGGGGCTGGGGAGCCCTGTAGGAGAGGGGACAGTGAGATGGGAGAGCTGCGGGTAGGGAGCATCCCTGGCTGAGCCACCATGGGAGAGGACATCCCTCCTCTGGGAAGGGAGAGGGGCACGAGGGATCTGCAAGGACTGAGCACCCTTCTCAGCAGGTGGTGGCAGGTTTCTGGGGTAAAGGAGTTCCAGCCTTCCTGAGCAAAATAAGAGATACAATCCTCACCTGTAAAAGTTCCTGCGGGCCCTGGAAACACTCCAGCAGGGCAGGAGGAGATCTGTAAATGCACCTACACATACGGTCAGAGTTGTGAGGTGTCACTCCAGCCCCCCAGGACCCCAGGGTCAATGCCTGCTTTGGGGTGGCTCTAACCACAGAGGGGTGCAAGGGGCTCGGTGTGACCTTCATGATCCTCCACGGCTGCCCAGACATGGACTGCAGCCATCGAAGCCACCCCTGAGACTGCAAGGGGAGAGGGCTGGGTTTCGCCGTCCCCATGGGGAGACACAGCAGCCGTTGGCAGGATCAGGCCCTGCTGGGGCACTGGGCTCTCCTCCACTCGGTGCAAAGCACAACCTGGTCTTACCTCATCAGCAAGACTGGTTCATCGATCAAAACAAAGCAGCCTGGCAGTGCCTGGTGCTGAGCAGCTCCTTTCCCACGGGCAGGAGCAGTCACCTGCAGGGAGGCAGCTGCTGATCCCGGGGGCATCGGCGTGCGGCCCCCTTTGTGCCACCGCTGGCAGCTGAGCAAGCACGAGGAGCAGCAAGAGGACTTCAAAACCCCAGCGCCTGATGGTCTGCGGTGGGGAGTGAGTCAGCCAGGGGATCTGGTGGGCACCAGCCGCGCTGCTGCTCAGGCTATTACAGCTCATTTGGGAGCATCACGCCCCTGCCTCGTGAGGAGTTTGTCGTTTCTGAAGGCACCACATGAACCCGCTCCCGTTGCCTGCTGTGCCACCGGCACAACCACCACCTCTTCCTCCCGGCCGGACCTCAGTGCAGAGAAGCTGCTGACGGACACGTTCCTCCCACAGAAGCAGCTCACTGGGGAACCCTGGCCCGGTACCACCAGCAGCCTCAAGAGCCACTGCTTTAACCACCTCAGGATCCGACAACAAAACCAGGCAGGAAAAGCTGTCGGGCTCTGTTCCCCGTGCCCCAAGACAGTGACAATGCTGCTCGAGGCATCATCTCTTGTCTGTGCTCGGTGCTGTGTGATGAGGAGCAGCACCGAGCACCCGGCAGCTTCTCCCATGGAAAACATGGAAACCCGGGGCGGTTTCGTGGCAGGAAAGCAGAGACCGTTGCCCTTTGCCAATTCCCGAGCAGGGTGCGTTTGTCATTACCTCGCCAGGGAGGAAAGGATCGCTGCCTGCTCCTCCTCTGCCTCTCTCCACCGCTGCAGGAGAACAAGGACATTACATCCCCTGCCGTGTCGAAGGGAGGCTTGGTGAACGGTGAGGGAAAGGAGCACCAAGGCCTCCCTGGGTGGAAAATTCCCCTCAATTAAAGAGCAGGAGCAGAAAAGGGCAGGTTCGTGAACTGATTTGGGGATGGAAGCAGCCCCGCAGGGCAGCATGAAATACTCGTGTCTGGTTTGAAACTGCGGGAACAGGGCAGCTGCCCCAAAGCTGGGCTCTCGCAGAAACTCTTCACTGCTCCATCTGCTTTCCCTTTTCTTCCTGAGCATGTTGTAGTGGTCACTCAGGCAGCCCAAGAGAGCAGGCACTGCTGAGCTAATTGCTGCAAAAGGCAATTAGCGCAGACTGAATCTCCAGGTCCGGAGGGGGAGAAATCCCCCTTGAGATCCCATCTGGAGCGAGGTGGCAGCACCCAGGGACCAGAGGCTGCACTGCCCCTGGGGATGCTGCAAGATGGGAATTGTACCCTGGTCACAGACACGGCCGAAGAAATCGATTCAAACCAGAGAAGAAATTGCTTTTAAGTAATTGCTTCGTGCCGAAGGACACTGTCCTACAGGTGACACAGACACCACCCCCATGACAGGCTTGCAGAAGGGGAGGGAGTCTCATTTCCGTTTGGGGATGGGAAAGGGTGACTGGAGCCACACTGCACCCTTAATGACACAGCAGGGAGTGGGATGAGGCACGAGGGTGGGAGTTGTGGGCATTTCTAGCTGTGGGTGTTTCTAGCAGCGGGCGTTTCTAGCTGTGGCCATTTCTCTCCCTGCCGTGGCAGAGCAGCCAGGGTGGCCCAGCAGCTGTTGGGGACACAATTAACACAGAGCCACCCATGCCACCTCCTGTGCCCCTGCCGGAGTCCAGCCTGCCCAGCTCCTCCAGCACCACCTCAGGAAGTAGCCCCTCCAGGACCAGCCCATCCTTCTTCATCCACGCTCCACCTTCACCTCACCTCACCTGAGAACGGGCAGCCAGCACTGAGATCTTGGGACATGGACTTAAAGAAATGGACATGACCACATCACCTCATCCACTGCATCTCAGGAGCACATCTGCTGTCCCCACAGCGGTACCGAGCCACCCGGCTCTGTCTCCTCGGCCCGTACTGAAACATCTGGGGGGGTTCCGAGCAGAAGTCCCTGCTCTACTCTGAGCGCTGGCCAGGTCAAGCTCCCAGCCTCAAGCCTTGCGTGCCCAGCGCCTCGCTGCACAGAAAACCAGGCAGGCTGACGGGGCTGGAAGGAGAAAACCCGCACGTTTCCTTCCAGGGGAGGGAACAGCAGCGTGCCCTGTGCCGCTGCTCCCGGGGGGCTGGTGACACCGCGGTCCGGCCGCCCCCCCGCCCCGCCCCGCCCCCCCGGCCCGCCCCCCCCCCCCCCCCCGCCCCCCCCCCCCGCCGGGCGGGGCCCCCCGCGCCC
>WUAM01000167.1:1065682-1095604 GCA_024336885.1 Actenoides hombroni | reverse complement strand
CAGTGTCCAGGTGGGTTGGGAATCTCTCCAGAGAAGGAGACTCCACAACCTGTCTGGGCAGCCTGGGCCAGGCTCTGACACCCTCACAGCAAAGGAGTTTCTCCTCCTGTTCAGGTGGAACCTCCTGGGTTCCAGTTTGTGCCTGTTGCCCTTTGTCCTGTCACTGGGCACCACTGAAAAGAGTCTGGCCCCATCTTCTTGCCCCCCGAGGCCCCTTCAGCTATTGATCAGCATGGATCAGATCCCCTCTGAGCCTTCTCTCCTCCAGCCGAACAGCCCCAGGGCTCTCAGCCTTTCCTGCTCACAGAGATGCTCCAGTCCCCTCAGCATCTTCAGGGCCTCTGCTGGACTCTCTCCAGTATTTCCCTGTCTTTCTTGATCTGGGGATCCCAGAACTGGACACAGTACTCCAGAGGTGGTCTCAGTAGGGCTGAGTAGAGGGGGAGGAGAACCTCCCTGGACCTGCCGATCACACTCTTCATGTACCCCAAGATACCTTCCTGTCCACAAGGGCCCATTGCTGGCTCCTGGGCAACTTGTCCACCGGCATTCCCAGGTCCTTCTCCACAGATCTGCTTCTCAGCAGGTCAGCCTCTCAACTGTACTGGTGCACGGGGTTACTCCTCCTCAGGTGCAGGACCCTACCCTTGCCCTTGTTAAACTTCACGAGGTTGTTCTCACCCAGCTCTCCAGCCTGTCCAGGTCTCACTGAATGGCAGCACAGCTCTGGTGTGTCCACTACTCCTCCAAGTTTTGTATTGGCAGCAAGCTTGCTGAGGTTCCACTCTGTCCCTTCTTGCAGGTCATTGGTGAGTATGTTGAACAAGACTGGACCCAGCACCCATTCTGGGGAACACCACAAGCTACAGGCCTCCAACAAAACTCAGTGCCACTGACCACAACCCTCTGAGCTACAGCCGTAGGCAGAGGCAGCCCTGCCACAGGAGCCCACCCCTGTCCTTACAGTCACCATGGAAAGGGGGGAGATTTCCACTGTCCTTGGGGCAAGTGGAAACAGGGTGTAGGAGAGTGCAGCAGAGCCCTGAGCCAATCTTCATCCTCAGCTGGGCTTCTTCAGCAGACCTGACTGGTAATGGCAGGCAGGCCTGGGCCAGCAAGGTGAATATGAGTTACCTGATGGCATTGCCACGCTGCATGTGATGAGGAAGACCAGCCTGTGTGACACAGCTGACAGAGGCCACCAAGCATCCCAGAGGCAGCGCTGGGGTGCACACACAGACCACGTGTAGTACCCGGCCCCCCGAGGTGCTGTGACTTCAGCTCAGAGGGTGCCAGGCAAAGGAGCAGCCCCCAGCACCCCAGGGCAGGGGATCAGAACCAGGCTGGCAAGATCTGTGTCGTGAAGCAAATTCTTCCCCAGCTTTTCCTTCTCAGGCTGGTTCCTCAGACCAGCTTCTTGAGGAAGGGGCTCCTCAGCAGTAGGATCTGAGGGATCCCTCTAACCCACCCAGCTCCTGCTACCACTTCAGTTTTGCCACACAAAGTACAGAATCTTAAGCTTTATTTTTCTATTGGCCAGCAACTTAAACTGGGTTAAAAAACAACAACACTAACAATAAAAACAACAAAAAGCAACAAATATTATTACACAGAGAAGAATTATAAAACAACTCAACGGACACAAGTCAACTTACTGGTCATTTCTCATTCTCCCTGGCCTCTCCCAACCCTCTACAATGCATTTGAAGGGAATGGGCGAACGCAGCTGTGAAGATATGCTTAAGAAACCAGAAATATTGCTTCAAGCAACATGCTCAATATTTTCCTCTTAGTTAGTAGTCGATACTTGTCAGGAACTTGGGTTCTAAAACAAGAAATAATTTAGAGATTTCTCCTGTAGATCATTACACAATAATTTAGCTTTCTTTCCCCTCTTTCCTACTGCTGCGGAACCCAGGACACAACTCGGTTCCTCCTCTCCCCCTGCATTAGTTAAGGATTATTTCACGGGGCTGATGTTGAGGGGGGCGTTTCAGATTTACCTGCTCTGAATTTTGTCTCGTCACCCTTCAGCGCCCAAGATTTCTTCTCTGGGAACCAAAAACCCCACGATGCTACATGACCTTTTAGAGGTCTGGATGATTTTGCTGCCTTTAACCTGCTACCAAGGGACGGGGCTCAACGGCACCACTAAAAGGCTAGGAGAAGGAATAAACTTGGTGAAGGGGTCTGTCAGCATTGCTTAGAACTGCCAAAACCCCACAGCACTGTCTGGCTTCACGGGTGTAACCAGGAAGCTGAGAACAAGACCAGAGGCACACGAGATCCTACCAGTTCAGGCTAAGGTCCTGCTGGCGTCACAATGGCGCTAAGCCCAAGGTAGCGGTGACGTCCATGTCCTGTATACAGCCACGATCCCAATGCAGAGAGAGTATTTAATTAAAACCCATTCCTCTGCATCAGAGCGTTCAACCAGAACTGCCAATTTATCGAGTACACTGGGCCTACTGGTTGAAGCTGACTCTCCTGACCTTCTCAGCAGTAACCTGCAGTCTCATTGAAGCCAGAAACCCCCCAGCTAATTAATGAGCACTCTGAATGCTGATGAAACATTTGTATATACTCATTTCCTGCCCAAGAGATGCAAGCCTGGGTGTTTGAGTTAGAGAGACCAAGGCAAGGGGAGCTCTCAACAGATATGAGATGTGAGTAGGTATCTCCACTCACTGAACAGGCCCAAGGGTAGCAGGACACACCAGCTCCACAAGACCAGTTCCTCACCCAATCTCAGCAGGAGATAGCCAAGAGGAAACAAGTTTTCCTCACACATTGTGAGCCCCTCAATAAAACAAGACTGGATCCAAAAGAACTGGAAAGCTGTCCAGCATCTTTGCTCCAGAATGGCCAGGGGACATAAGGCCTCTGTGGCTCCTAAGGGCACTGTGTTGGGCAAGGCTTCAAGGAAGAGGCGGAAGGATGGCTGAGAAACCCTAGGGCACCCACATCTCAGCAACATCGGTATTAGGACAAGATTTGAGCTGCAGCAAGTTGTGCTCCTGATCAGCAGGGAGAGGAGCTCCTGCCCCGAGCAGTTGGGCAGGAGAGCTGCTGTGTTAGGACATCGGTGCACACTCAGGAGGAGGGAGAGAAATCTTCCACGCACGAGACACTCAGCTCTGGCTCCAGCTCAGCACAGAAACGTCATCGGTCTCCACAGTTGATGCCTGGTGCTGCAGAGCCACTTCTCAGAGAGCAAGCCATGGGTCTTGTAGAGCATCCTGGTACCTTCACGTTGGCTCAAGAGAAATGGCCCTTGGTAAGCCCTGCTGCAGTTGTACCGAGGGACTGTTTCACTACAGCTTCTAGCAGAAGATCCACAGCTCTTTTGTTTCTTGACAGTGAAGAGAGCCCAATGAACTCCTGGCTGCCTTGTGCACAACCAGGGGGGGTGACTTTCCCCAGAAGGGGCAGGCGAGGCGGTGTGTGGTTTGAGAGGTGTTTAATTGCAGAGCCGAGTCCTTGGGTTACAGACACTTCTGTGGTGGTGGTGGAGAGTGGTGGGGTTGGGAGGCACTAAGGGAAGCAGCAGAGGGGGAGCGACAGAGTTCCCGTGGCTATTAATAGGGTTCCGGCTTCAAACTCCGGTACAAGCAGCAGGTGAAAATCATCCCAAAGATCTACAGGGTGTAAAGAGAAGAGAGAAATGTAGGGGGGTTGGGGGGAAGGAATTATGTAGCAGCTTGCAAAGTAAGAGCCTGGAGCCAAACTGAGCAGCAGGTAGCTCCTGCCTAGGGATGCTGCGCTCCACTTGCAGTAAGTGGCAGAGAGAACATAATCTGTGCTAATCCTCCTAATTAATCACCAGCAGCTTCTCTGGGGGGTTATTTGGCCACTTGCCAGAACAAAGGGCAAGAGGAGAAACTCCCAGAGACAGCAGCACCCAGAAGACAAGACTATCCTGTGCCCATCCCTCTAAAATGCGAGTAGGGGGCATCTGTATCCTACCCCTTCATTCATCACCCTCTCCCAAATCATTTGCAGACCCCCCAAGTGCTGTCACTGGGCACGACACAGCCACAGCCGAGGGAGAAATTCTGCCTGACAAAAGGAACCGTGGTAGGAAAGTGCTGCAGCCAGGCTGTTCAGCTCTGCGGGCACCCAGGGCACATGCCCAGCAGAGGTCTCTCGCACGCTGCAGCACCGCCTGCCCTGGCCTATCCCACAGCCCCGGCCTATCCCACAGCCCCGGCCTATCCCACAGCCCTGCAGCACAAGGCTCTCCCCCCTGGCCCAGCTGGATGTGCTCCTTCACCAGAAGCAAATATGACAGATCGGCACAAGAGGCTTTTGCTTTGGAGACAGTGAATCCTCACGGCCCCAAAAGTACCTAGCAACTTCTCCTTGCCCAGCAGGGAGGAGCCTAAAACATCTGATTTATTTTTTTTTTCCATCCCTTGGCTCTGGGGTTCCATTAACTTCTGCCCAGCACCCCCAAAACTCCCCTCGGCCCTTTTACCTGCACGCAAGCAATGCTGATCCCCACCGCCCCGATAATCTTCAGATGCTCTTGAATGAAGTTTTCCAGCTTGGTAATGCAACCACTCTGCAGGGTGAAAGGAAGGACATGGAAAATCAGCTTATTAGATCACAGAATGGTAGAGGTTGGGAGGAACCTCTGGAGAACATCGAGTCCAACCCTCCTGCCAAAGCAGAATCACCCAGGGCAGGCCACACAGGAACAGATCCAGGCAGGCTTTGAAAGTCTCCAGAGAAGGAGACTCCACAACCTCCCCGGGCAGCCTGGACCAGGCTCTGTCACCCTCACAGGAAAGAAGTTTTTCCTCATGTTCAGGTAGAACTTCCTGGGTTCCATTTTTTGGCTGTTGCCCCTTGTCCTATCCCAGGGCACCACTGAAAAGAGACTGGCCCCTCCTACTTGACACCCACCCTGCAGAGATTTGTAAACATTCATAAGATCCCCTCTCAGTTTTCTCCAGCTAAACAGCCCCAGGACTCTCAGCCTCTCCTCTTTAGAAATGTTCCAGTCCCTTCATCATCCTTGTAACCTCCATTGGACTTCCTCTAGTATTTCCCTGTCCCTCTTGAAGTGGGGAGCCCAGAACTGGACACAATACATCAGCTGTGGCCTCACTAGGGCAGAGTAGAGGGGGAGGAGAACCTCCCTCAACCTGCTGGACACACTCTTCTTAATGCAGCCCAGGAGACCACCGGCCTTCCTGGCCACGAGGGCCCATTTCTGTCCCATGGAGAACTTACCGTCCACCAGGACTCCAAAGTCCTTCTCCATGGAGCTGCTTCCCAGCAGGTCTACCCCTAATCTGTACATTTTAACCTCCCAGTCACTTTAACCCAATGGCTGTGACCCTTGAAAGCCACGCTATGAAGAGCAGTGTCTGTGAGCAGCCTCTTCTCTTGACATCACTGGGAAAGCTACACAGATGATGCAAAGGGCACTGTGTTTTGTATTGCTCTGGACCTGCTGGGGCAGAAATTGTCGAACCAACCCCAGGGAGCTGCCACCTGGGCAGAAGAAATGCAGAAGAACGTGCACATCACACAGAGGGATCGCATCGTTCTTGCGGAGAAAGGTTCCCTCACGCCCTGCCCAGCACATGTCTGGAGTGGGTGTTTGCTCCTGTGAGGCCAAAAGGCCAAGGAACTGCTGCCGAGCGGATCCAGTACCAAGAACTCTTAATATGACAGGTGTCTTTTTAGAAGAAATTTCCCCCACTGCTCTTTATGACAGCAGTGAGGCTCAGGGTGAACCTGGAAAGCCAGCTCTGCCTGCCTCTGCCTCACTGCTGCATCCTTGGCCAGCAGTGTGACCTTTCCCCTCTCGGTTTCAGGCCCAGGTTTTGTTGTCATAAGGCAAAAATAAATCAGTAAGAGCATTCTCTGGTGGCTTTAATTTTATTTTTTTTTGGAAGAGTTCCCTTGAAATAACTCTACTATTTATTTTAAGGCAGGTTTTCCATGGTAACATCAGGGGGGTTTATTGTGTAGGCTGCAGCGGTGCCCCAGGGGTGCCAGGGGGCCCCCTGCCCCAGGGGTTGACAGTGAACACCAGAGCGAGCACACAGCCCTTCGGGGAACAATGGTGAAGGCCTCACTTCTCCCTCATCAGCATCAGGTTCTTAGTGTCCGCCCCAGCTGACTATGTGCTTACTTAGCTAGTCTGGGATTCAGTCTGCTTCTTCTAGAAGGGAGACAAGCCCCTCTAGCTCAACTCCAATCTTCTTTTCAGCCCAAACTGCAGCCCACTGCACTGACTGGCCTCACTTTTCTGCTTCCAGGGCACTCCTCCTTCCCCATAAAGGTGTTTCTTCATGCTGTAGGTCAAATCCTACCATCTCAAGCAAGGACCTGAAGTATCTCCATGTGCACCTCACCGAGTAATTCCAACGATAAGAAGCTGTATCAAATGCAGGACTTGCATCCAAGCCTCTTGCCAGAGCCAACCACCTCTCCCACTTCCCCCTGTCGTGAGCATACTCCATAGTAACAAACAGAACTAATTGTTTTTCTTATATCTACATAAAAAAATAACAGACTAGATGACTGAACGCTGAACTAGAGAAAGGAATTCTGCTTTCTAAGGAATCCTACTGACTCTGAAGCCTACCAACAGTTTGCAGCAAGAACCCAACCCCCTCACTCCCTGCCCACCTCCTTTACATAGTTGATGGCAGGGGGCTCTGAAGCCCTTTTGCTCTTTACCTCCTTGTAGATGTTGGAAGGATGGTCTCTTCGGCCACACAGGTCGGTTATTGTCTTACAGCAGCTGTCTGGGACCTTCCGTCCACTGGCCTCTGGAGATTTGATCCATAGGCTGTCAGCCCAGTCCGTGTAGTTGTTGCTCCCGCAGCACTTGAACTGCGTGGACACAGAGCAAAGGCTGAGCAAAGACAAGCACTGCAGCCCCCTCCTCCCTCCAGCCTCCCGTGCAAAGCCCTGGGCTTCACCCTCCTTCCCAGAGACTCCAGTTATCTATCTCACGGCCTTCATGTTTTCAGAGTACTATAATTACTATAGTGACTTTTTGTGTGAAGAGTCCCCAGATCAGCCACGAAATACCAGCTTCACCCATCTTCCAGCAGCTGTGACCTTCTGCTCCTCCTGGGATGAACTGTAACCAGAGCCCACCTGCAGCTGCCTGGGCTCTTAACCACCAGACTGGGGAATGTTAATGGTGCTAACAGGGCAAGTTTAATTACCAGTTACTATCACAAATGCAGATGCCACGGCAGTAGGCACAGAGCAGGCTGCACACTTTGAGAGTGTACCAGGGTCCTTTCTGCCTGTCAGAAGTGCCGCAGCCCTAAGGTGAACTATCCCGAGCCCGGCACTGCACTAACAGCGACTCTCTCATTACATCTTGCTCTCCAGGGTAGTGAGGAGCTTAATGAAAAATGCCAGCAATTTCCCCAAAGCTCTGAAGTGGGAAGTCAGAAAGCAGCTGTCAGAGTGACCTGGCAGCTCCAGCTCACTCTAGGAGTAATTCAGATCTCCTTTCCTCTGTGCTACTGGGTGTGCAATTCAGAGATCACACCACTGGCCCAGGCCCTGCACCCCACCCAGCCTTGTCTTCAACTGCAAACAGCAGAACATAGAATCATGGAACGGTTTGGGTTGGAAGGGAGCTGAAAAATCATCTGGTTCCAACCACCCTGGCATGGGCAGGGACACCTCCCACTAGACCAGGTTGCTCAAAGCCCCATCCAACCTGGGTTTGAACACATCCAGTGCTGGAGCATCCACAGCTTCCCTGGGCAACTTGTGCCAGTGTCTCACCACCCTCAGAGTGAAGAGCTTCTTCCTCATTTCTGATCTAAATCTCCCCTCTCCCAGTCTGAAGTCATTATCCCCCTCATCCTATCACTGCAGGCACTCATAAAAAAATCCCTCCCCAGCTTTCCTGTAGGCCCCCTTCAGATACTGGAAGGTCACAAGAACGTCTCCCTGGAACCTTCTCTTCCCCAGGCTGAACAACCCCAACTTTCTCAGCCTGGCCTCCCAGGAGAGAGGTTTCAGCCCTCTGATCATCTTTATGGCCTCCTCTGGACATGCTCCAACATATCCATGTTCCTCTTGTGTTGGGGGCTCCACAGCTGAACACAGTACTCCAGGTGGGGTAACATGCACTCAGTGTATTGAAGAAACATCTGTACATCGGATGTCAAGAACCCACAACACCTTCTGAGTGCTTGGTTTTAAGCCCTGAGATTGCATCAATTCTCTCTGCCTCTAGAGATACCCACCTCCTGCTGCAGCTTGTCTACTGCACTGGTAACACTCTCTTCTCCTGCCTTCCGGTACTTCTGGGTCATGGTGTTCTTCAAATTTTGCTTCAGCTCCATGCTCAGCTGAATGGAAGAGACAAGTGGGATAAAATCAGAAGGCAAACTCACTCCTCAGAAGCACCCAGAGCCCTTTGCTCCATGAGGAAAGCAGAGAGCCTAGTGGAAGCTACAGCTTCCTTCAAGCTCATTCTCCAAGGCTGGAGACTGGACAGGTTTATTTCCAACTGATTAGAGATCAGGCCTCCTTTTTAGTAAGTGGACGGAGGTGCTGCAGGACCAAATTTCAGCCTGCATTACACATCACTACACTGGTCCTCACCTTGAGTACACACGATTGTCAAGACATGGCTGCCTCAAAAGAGAATACAGAACTGGGCCTGCTTAGCTAAGAACATGCCTATGAGACCACAGGCAATCTCTCTCTGAAGCCTGTGACAAAAATACTGAAAACCAAATCACTCTGTTTAGGAGCCAGAGGAAATCAAGAGTCCTGGGCACACTGAAGCCATATAGTCTGAAAAACTCTGGTATCAGCATGAAAAAGGGTGTCACAGGAGGGAATGAGGTGTGTGACTGCAGAAGCACCCCAAGGCCTTCCTTGCTAACAGTGACAGAGACACAGAGTCTCTGAAAGCATCACCATAAACCACTGGCATGTTCAGGTGACTGGATCCAAACGTTCATTCCTCTGGAGGCTCTTTCAATCTAACCGAATTCTCACCCAGCCAGATGACAGCCAAAAAGTGCCCCAGAGCTGTGTGGTTTTGTTGGGATTTTTTTGGCATCCTGCTTCATAGAGCAACAATTCTTTACTCCAACAGCTGGGAAATTCTAAGTTTCCTATACCAATAAACAACATCAACACACATTTTAGATGAGGTCAGTGAATGAAACAGGCAAGCAGACTCTCTCTACACTTTTTATTCTACACAGTAAGTAGAAAAAGCAAGGTCAAACGTCTGGTTATGCTGAACTGTGCAAAATACAGCCTGCAGTTTATTCTCCCCTTGAAACCCTGTTTTTTCCAACCCCGTGTGTCAAATGAGGACAACACCTACCTCACAGAGATGGTATGAGGCTTCATTCGTTAGTATTTGCAAAATGCTTTGAGATCCTGGGCTGGGAAGCTCTACAGAAGTGCAAAGGACTTAGTGTAATAAAAAGAAAGGAAAAGGTTCAGCAGCTGGAAGGTATCGGAGGCAAATAAAGCGGAGAGTCCATTAGCAGAATTATTACTTGGGAGAAAAGCAGTTACCTGAGGGCTCACAGGGAAGAACTGCAGCATGGAACAGAGATAACAAAAGAAACAGTTTAGACAGACACTCACAAGCCTCAGACACCAAAGCGAGGGCTGAAAGCAAACCAGTGGCAAGCAGAGCAAGCAGCCAGCAACCAGGAAAGAAGGGGGATTTGTCAGCCAGCGGGCGAGGGGAAGGGCAGCTATGGATCAGAGATGACCTCAAGTGATCCCAAGCACTCAAGGCCACAGCTCTGAATTTCCTGTCCCTTATTTCGACCTAAGGATCACCTCCTCTTCATGCATTGTCATAGGGGAACCTTGTGCCTTTGCATGGATAGACAGATGGACCCCAGCTTCCTGCCACGCCTGCCAGGATTGGTCTTTCCCTGTTAAACAGGCACACTCCTTCCTCAATCCCTCCTGGCAGGAGCCAGCACAGCTCTTTGGCTCCTCACAAACCACCAGTGCCCACCTTAGCAAGGCAAAGCACAGAAGGCCCAAGAGAAAAAGGAATGGGAAGGAATCCTGGCAGCGAAGCCAACAAGATGGGATGTCCAGCTGCTTTTCAGGCAGACACTTGACAGCAATCCTAATCTGCCATTTCCAATCCATTTCCAGACACCAGAACAACTTCACAGGCTGTTTGTGCCTTGGTGGGTCAACGCCCTTTGAAAACAAAGTGATGACTTACGCCTCTGCTCTCTGCAACTGCACAAGGTGCCAAGAGAGAACTGCAGCTGCTGGGAGCCTGTGCTCTTCTCCAGCCCCTCAGCTGCACTGGTTAAATGGTGCTCTCGAAAACTTCTTGACCTGAAAGGACCTCTCAGCTGGACCATACACTATCTTCTCCAGCTCCAAAGCATGGCAGCAGGAGCCGTTCCTATGTCCTGGACACACTAAGTGGCACTAAAGTGATTTCAGTTGCTCACACTAGGCCTTGAAGGGTGTTAGGAGAGCTCCATGATCTGCATGGTCTCAAAAACTGTCCTCTACAAGGCTCTGTGGAGAAGCAGCACACAAAGGTGACCCACGGGAAGGAGCTGAGCAGTCTCCCTAGAGTAACCACCACCACTTTGCCAAAACCAGTCAATAGTCCAAGGTCTTCCATGTGGGGGAGCGAGTGAGGACACATGGAAAGTTGAACCATAAGTGGACCTCAGGCCCCAAGCCTCCAAGGCCAATTCAGGCCAGAGAAATGGGATGATAACCAGCTGTTTTCTCACCCTGGTCTGAGTCTCTAAGGGCTAATGTCCACTCACCTGCTGGTAGTAGATATAGGCCAGGATTCCAGCAATGATCTCCAGAAGAAAGATGCACAGCAACAATATGAAGTACTGTAAAATAACGTGAGAAGCAGGACATCAGAACAAAAGGAGACACCAAGAGCCAGCTTTTCCTTACCTGGTAAAATGCATGACTGTCTTCACTGATTCTTTTCAGTGTTGAAAGGCAGGGGGGCTGGGATGAAACCTCAATAGGATAGGAAAGGAACGATCCCACAGGTTAAAAAAAACAACCCCAGCCAGAGGATAACTGAAGACACGCAGCAGCAACTGTGAGTTTACCTCCTCGAGCCAGAGGGATGTAGAGAATGGAGAAGTGCAGGCAACTGAGATAAGATCACTGGACAAAAGACAAGTGGCTGCTGGATAACCTGATAGCCTACACCCAGTGTCACAGAAAACATCCAATTCTGACATCAACACCAACAAACGTGAAGGTTTTGCTTGTTTTGGTATGTTTTGGGCATCACACCAAGTTCCCAAGGAGCAATGTATGTTATAATGATGATTCAATAAATCAACAAAAGGCCCATTTCACCAAGGATTGAGCAGCCCAGTGCAGCAGAAGCATCAACCATGGATTTATGTTCCCAGTGACTTCTGTGGGGTTCAACCACAGACTGAAGGGCACTACTGAAGTGGATGGACTTCAGCACCGATGGACTGTGACTGCACGTTCTGCTGGATCTAGAGGGAAAAGCTCAGTATCTCAAAACCAAAGTGAGAGCAGCTCTTAGAAGACCAAGAGAAGAATACAACTACTTCTTAAAAGGGCTTAATGGCAATGAAATGGCAAGGGATGAGTCCTGCTGAGCACAGGGAGAATCAAATGGACAGCAGACAAAGACCTGGGAGCACTGTTCTGTACACAAACAGGAAGGGAAATCAAACCTACAGGAAGGAATATGAGTAATAGATTAAAAGGACTGGGAAAGGCCCAAGGACAGAGGATGATGTGGTCACTTCCTCCTTAGGGTCAGACAAATCCTTTCAGGGAGAACCTCTGTCCTGACACACAGCCCCTGCTTTGCTCCTGGTCAGGCATCAACAGTTTTTCTACAGGTCCAAGCTGTTCTATGACTGCTAGTGAATTAATCTTTCTGGCGATAAAGCTGAAGAGACACCAGTTCCAGCCACAACAAGGACCTCAGCCAAGTCCCTGTAAGAGCTGCCCTCCCCAGGGCAGAACAAACAATCTCTCTCCCATCTTCTGTTTTACCCTTCACCTCAAGGAACAGCTGTTCCCAAGGGATGAAGCAAACGGCTCCCTGCAAACGTAACCAGACATCAAACCACCTCTCCCTGGCACAAAGGACACGGAAGACCTGGAGCCAGCAAGGTGACCTACACGGCACGGATGCCTTTTGTTGCACGAGGGTTGCACTCCCACTGCCTACTCTTCTTCACCAGGTATTTCCCATCTCTTTGCAGAGTAAAATGACAGAGACCCAAACACTCCGGCTTCCTCTCTCGCCCCTGCTGGGATGGAGCAGCTGCAAAGGCTGGACAGCTGGGTTTTATCTGCAGACCAGGCTCTAATCTGAGCACACAATCTCAGGCTTTCACCGCCCAGCCCCACGCTCTCCCCCAGGCCAACCATCCCTGCAGCGGCCTGTACAAGGTACCCATTGATAGCAGGGCAATGAGTCACCCCCGGGGCAGGGGAGAGCTGAAGAGAAGGCAGGAGGTTGAAAGGGGGCAAGAAAGGATCAGCGTGCCTCCACACAAAGGCTGGCTTTCTTTTGTTGGGCCCCAGTTCTGCCCTAACTGCTCTGACATCACCTCTCTGCCAAGGAGGGGGCAGGAGGACAGCGGGATGCTGAGAACAACCAATGAAGTGGAAAGTTTCTTTTTCGTTTTCCCTGCTCTGTCATCACATCAGAGGCATTCAGGTGTCACCACCACTCAGCTCGTTGTGCTGGCTTTACAGGGGAGAGAAACAAACCTGTGTCCAGCAGACCTTAAAAACTGAGTCACGAGGCCTTGTAAAACCTCGTAAGGGAGGTTAATGCATCTGCCACCCATGAATCCAACCTGTCTCTGCCGGTAGACAGCATCATCATCCTTATCTCAGTCTCACGACTCCCTTGGGGCCACTTCCAGGGATCCTGCTGACACAGGGGGGCAGCAGCTTTCGCTCCAGACACACAGAGAGCAGAGGGCTGCTCTCCCTGCTCTTCGGCAGGAGTTGCAGGGCTTACAGAGCCCTGCTCCGGCGTGGAGCTGCATGGACATGCCCTGCTCGCTCCCCAGGAGGCTGTGGAAAAAGTCAGAAATGTGGGATCACCCAAAGACTTGTAGTAGACACATGCCTGGACCTGGGTGGGCTCTGGGCAATATTTACTCTTACTCTGGCTCTAAGCTGTCTTGTGTCTCCTCAAGATCTACAGGGTGCAAATTTCTTCCCTCCAGCCTCAAGGGTTTGAGTGAAGCACCAAGGTTCAGTGTGTTTTCTCTGAATAACCCAAAGAATGGTTCAAAATTCTACAATCCAAATTGCTCTCTGGAGGGATCTTTCTACTACCTGAAGAAGAATTATGTAGCAGTGTCACTCCAGTGGGAGGGCACTACAGAAAGCCTTGAAGTGGGCCCATAAAACTCAGCTAGAAAGGCGGGGGGAAAAAAAAAAAAAATCAAGAAAGAAAAAAAATCAGAGCATCCCAAGTCTTCAACAGAAAAACTGACAAAACAGATCTGCCTTTCTCAAAGAGCACCCAAAGGTGTCAAGAATTGACTTCTCAAAAGCACCAAGGAGGCACTGGGGAGAGTGGAGAGTGCTGCTTGCAGCGCTCCCTCCCACAGCGACGGGGTCTCTGGTACAGAGCAGAATTGGGACAGGCTGGCACCGACCCCGGGGCGCTGACTGTGAAGCTGTCAGGATTACTGTCTGAGCTCAGAGCTGGCAAAGGCCCCCAGCCAGGCTCACCCAGCCCTGGCAAGCACAGCCCAGTCTCCCGTGCAGATTACTCACCGGCAACCAAAGCAGAGCACAAGCAAGAGGAGACAATAGGCCTGTCACAACCAGCCACTCCGAAAGGACGCGTGGTGCAAGGACACAGAGTGGCCTTTTGTTCCCAAGAGACAGTTATTATTTTTCTGTGGCAGAAAAACAAAGAAAACCCCACCGGATTTTCATCTGTAACTTCTGGCTGAGGCAAAAAGACAAAGGGAGATCTCTTTGGCATGGAGATCAAGCAAAGCAAGGCCAAACCCAACTGCTACAGTCCAGGAGTCTAATGAACAAGCACCAGCAATGCACTCGCTGAGTCCTCCTCTGGGATTTATCCTCCCTTCCTGGCCCTAATCTGCCTCTCACAGGGATTACCAGGCCTTCAGAGCAGTGGTACAAGCATCAGGCTTGCTCACGCCTCCCATTTTTGCTCCTCCATCCAAACAAGAGGGGAAATGGGACAGTCAGGTGAACGAGGAGGGAAAGGAAGGATCTGGGGAAGAGTTGCTGCAGTGTCCTTTTCTGTAACTGTGAAAGCAAAGAGCCACCCGTTGTTATTTCAGGCCTGTGCTTCCCACTGTAGCCCAGATACCAACAGGGGCTGCTGCCACGCTCCAGACTGAAAGGGAGACTTGAGAGGGAGGAAGCAGAACAGAAAACCTAAGGCTGGTCAAAAACTTTCAGCATTGGTGGGTGAGCTGGGAGCTCAGGAAGTAACACAGGGAAAGGTGTAAAAGAAGCAGCAGACTATCAAAACAGCGTGGCTGTTTTTTGTGGAAGCAGAACTAAAATAAGTTTTTTCAACTGAGGAAAACATTAACTGGAAATGTTCTGATTTTTGACAACCAAGTGAAAAAGTGTATTCATTCGGCTTGAAACCACTGCCATTAAAAAACATGTCTCTCATTTTCCTCTCTCCATTTTCCAAGGAAAATATGGGATGGGCAGGGAAGACGGACAAGACAAAAGCCATGAGATTGTTTGAAATAGTTTCAAATAGACATTCCTATGCAAAGTACAGTTATCATGACTGTATTTTGTACTTTTGAGCCACGCACTGGTGAGCACGTTTGGGTGGATGAAAGGAAAAGCTCTGCAGCAGAATCAGCCCCCCTAGAAGAAGCACAGCAAGGAGCTGGAGGCCTTAGTGGTATTTGCTCTAGGACAAATAAATAAGGCTGGTGCAGAACACAGCTGAGATGTTTCCCTCCCTCCCAGCACGGCTCAAGAGAAAATGGGGTGAATCCTCCCCCAAACAAAACTTACCACTCTTAGCAAATTCCGACGCTCTTTGAAGGTGGCACAGCAACCAAGGATGCCAGTAACCATGACAACCACCCCAGCTACCACCAGAATATAAGCAGTTGCTGAATACGTGCTGGAGGAGAGCAGGCTGATGTAGTCACTCTTCTCAGCCAGGGTCCAGGTGCCCACAGCCATCACGGCCCCGCCAGCCAGCTGGGGAGAGAGAGAAGCAAGCAAATGAAGAGCACCTGATGGGTGAACTTCCTCACTTCCCAGAGCAACTGGTCTGGGACACCAGGACCTGTCTCAGCTCTGGTAAGATGAGCCAAAGTTGATAGACACTAAAGGAAGGACACCCAGAAGGTCAGTTCAGCACCATAGTTTAGCTTGAGATACAAGCTCTCTGAAGGATCTACTCAAGCACAGCGATTCATACTTGGACCAGAGCACTCCTGAATGTAGCCACACTGTTATCTGAGCAACTATGAACAAGTGTCAGATCTCTTGGGGCGCTACCTAGCAGCAGAGGGGAAAAGAACAGCTTTACAATCATAGAATCAGCTAGTTTGGAAAAGACCTTCAAGATCATCAAGTCCAACCAATAAATTTACATCAGCAAGCTTTCCACTGTTTGTCTGGGAGCAATATGACCAATAAATTAAAACCAACCATGTCCAGCACCTCCTTCCTAGACCCTACACCTGGGAGGGAAGCAGTCAAGGAGATCAATAGCCTGGCTGGTTAAACGCTAACTCCTGAACGTGGAGAAAGCAACCAGACTCCAAGCAGTCCCTTCTCTCTTTGCATGCCTGGTGTTTCTGGAGGGTCTGATGCAGCTTCTAGTAAGATCAGACAGTTTTTCTGAAATGTCTGTCCTGGACACTCCAATGCTCTGTCCCAGGGAGCAAAGGAAAAAACAATCCTATGGCATCAGTAACTTCCTGGTGGGAAGCACCACCCTAGGAAGCTCTAGTATGGAGCCAGCTGCATGAAAGTGTTTATTATCCTTGCTCCAGCTGTCCCACTCCACTGTCAGGACTCCCTCTGCCATTTTGAGAGGAGGAATGGCAAGACAGCAGAGTCCTCAGGCTCCCTGGAGAAGCAAGACAGCTAAAAAAACCAAGCATGTTTTCAGGCGCCCTGTTATTTTCTCTACTTGGTAACATGGCCCAGAAACAGCCAGAGATTACAGCATCAAACCATAACTGCTGCAGCCTGGGCAGGCAAGCCTGAAGGATGGGATTTCACCCCAAAGCATGAAATGTGTCCTACTGATGCCAGCGCTTTTTGCCAGAGACTTCACCAAGCCCAAGATTTCTGCAGCCTTGACACCAAACATGCAGTGCAGTCTCAGTGCCTCTGAAACAGGCTGAAGGTGCTTACCCAGAAAAAGAAGTTGAAGATGAAGAGCAGGTACTTGAGACAGATGGTCCCACAGGTTTCCTTCTTTTCCGTGTACTCACGCATCTTTCTGGCTCAGCAAGTTCCTGAAAAAAAACCCAGCAAAACAGAACAGAAAAGCTTGAGGCAGCGAGTCATCATAGCCCTTCTCTCCAGCAGCCAGCATTACTGGTGTCCTCCTGCCAGAGCTCCTGCTTCCCAGCTGCTGCTGAAGGGGAAGCCAGCAAGAAGCCACTCTCTGACCTGAGGGATGGTAGATGGTGCTTGCTCAGATGAAGAGCTCCTGTATCCACCTGGGTGACCTACACAGAGCAACACCTCGTGCAATGTGAAAGGAAGGCAGATGGAACCAGCACATGGCCTTGCAGTACTGCCTTCCTCCTCCTCCTCCTGTCTCCCCATCTTGCTGTCACTTCTGGAGACTCATTTTGCTCTAGATGAAGACTTGCAGCGGAGGCATCAGGCCTGCTGCTTTGTGAGAGGTCAAGCCAAAACCGTGCATCACAACTCAACAATCAACATTCAGTTGTTGAACTGTGGCTGTCGAATGCAGCCATCAATGTTCCAGGGAGAAAATCCCAGTACAGTCCACGCTCACTTCTTCCTATTTGAACTGAAATAAATGAAATCCCTTTCCCCCCCTCCCATCCAGCAAGGAATGATGCAGACACCATACAACTGTACCAGAGAAGAACGCTTTCCTCAAGTGGCCGTTTGCCCGGAGGGAGGCAGACAACAGCCTCTCTCCTTTTCCAGGGGCAGGGACTTCACGCTCACACAGATTACAAACCTCCTTCCCACAAGTGACACGAGCTTCCTGGGGAGCCCCACCGCAGCTGCACCCCAGCTGTGCTGCACAGCCCCCCACCTACCTCAGCAAGCCCCTGGCATAGCACCCGAGGGTGAGGAACTCGAGCGAGGGGCACGCAGGGCCGGGCTGTGCAGCCAGTGGTGCCCGCCCGGGGCAGGCAGCGTTATCTTTGCCGCTGCGTCGCTACCATCTGGCTTTGGAGCCGGGCGAACCAAGGCCGGCAACAGCAGCTGCTCCTTCTGCAGCAGAACTGGGTTTTATTAGCAGTGAACTGTTTCCTTCTGCTTTGCGCCAGCCCGCTCGAAAAGGCCAGCCAGGCCCGTGCTCTAGAAACTAAGAAATGAAGCTAAACTGAAAGGGAAGGGTGAGAACACACCAGCAGTCCCACCCAGGCCTGGGCCCCGTCACCGTTTCACAAGAAAACATTTTTCTCTGGAATAACATCTGGCAGCAGAAGGCCCTTTCACTGGCAGAGGGAGCAGCTCCGAGATGGTGGCACGTATCAAGGAGAGTAACTCTTCAGTTATCTTCACGAGAGATCAGCGCTTCCAGCAAAGCTCAGATTAATTAGGGGGTTGCAGCAGGGGAAGGCCCGGGGCGGGGGGGAGGGCTGGCTGCTGGTGGTACCGTCCGCGCTGAACAGACTTGTACGCTGCCCGTGAGAACACGCAGCCTCTGTGGCAGCTGACAGATTGACAGCTCCCGGAGGCTTCGTTCAGCCACGGCCCGGGACGGCAGCAGGGAGAAGGCTCCCACTGCCACACGCAACCCCAGCCAGGGACCTCAGCCCACGAGAGAGGCCCTCCAGGAACAGGGCTCTGAGGGCAGCGCTTGGTTTTTTGCTCACCACCTTCTACCACCGGGGCTGGAGGCAGAGACAAAAGGCCCCTTGCTGTGCGTGAGCCTGGCTCGTGTCACTGGCAGTCAGGGGACAGTAACAACGCTGGCTCCTTGGCCCAGTTCCCCTCCTGTTCCAGAGGATTTCAGGAATCTTTCCCCCCTTCCCCTCCAAGTATGTCCTCCACCAAAAAAAAAAACCCACTACAGGTTATTCCCAGAATGTTAAGGGTTGGAAGGGACCTTGAAAGATCATCTAGTCCAATCCAGGCAAACACTGCCTCTTAATAACATTTCTTAGGACAGCACTTTTCACGGCCATGAGATATTTAAGCTCAAATGAGCAACCCTTCTTTTCTTTGTGCTTGTTATTAAGCAGTGGAGAGTGGGACAGAGTCCTGATTACACAGGCGCTGTGCGGCCCAAGGTAAGATTAGAGTCCCGAGAAGCCAGGCATTGAACAGAACAGAAAGAGAAGACTTTAGGGACCGTGGAGAGAAACACCCAAGAAAAGAAAGAGCAGCACCCATCTGTACCAAGCCACGAGCACACAGAGGCTGCAAGCCTGGCTCACAGCCCTCACTGAGGACTCCCTTGCACTGTGACTTGGCCAGTGTCTCCAGGAGAGGCTCCAGTGCAGCTAGCAGCAGCACTCCAACTCAAAAGCCTTCCGTCCAGAGTTTAAAAGAAGCAGTACAAGGGGGTACAGATATGAAGATAACAGTTTGAGACCCAAGTCTCTCATTTTATGGATGTGGATTATTTCCACCCATCAGCACACAGCCAGTGCTGGGATCTAGCGGGGGATGTTAACTCGTCCCTCCTCGAACCCCCAGACCGAGCTGCGTTTTGTTGTGGGTGAGGGCTGGGCAGAGACAGAGCCGAGCTGACAGCCAGTCCACAAACCCCCCAGGATGGCAGGGCCTGCTCCAGCGAGCACGGCACACGGGCCTTGCAGGCAGCGAGAGGAAAGCTGGCAGGAACAGCTGCAGGTTTGTGCAGCAGGGTGATTCACGCAGCGACGGCAGCCCCTGAGTCAGACAGCAAGCAGGGCTGTCTCCTGTCTGATCCCTGCCGCCTCGCCAGCAGCAGAGCGGAGGGTGCTGGCTGCCTCTGTCTGCTTCGTGACTCACCAGCCAGCGACTCGGGGGAAAGCAGCTCTCTCTCCGGGCTCTCCTTCTGGAAGGCCTCTGTCTGTGCTCCTTGCCTCGCATGGGGTGGCTGCCACCTCCTGCTGTCTGCAAAGGCTGGGCCAGGCTGTAGAGAGCTACGCTGGCCCCCAGGGGAAACAAGTGAGGGCTGGAGATGCTGGGGGAATGCCTTTCCCAAAGACCCCAGGCAGTGGAGAACAAAGCCACAATCACAGAATCACTGACTGGTTTGGGTTGGAGGGACCTTTCAAGCTCATCTAGTCCAACGTCTCTGCAGGGAGCAGGGCCATCTGCAACTAGAGCAGATTGCTCAGAGCCCCAGCCAACCTCACCTGGAATGGTTCCAGGGATGGGGCATCAACCACCTCTCTGGGCACCCTGGGCCAGGCTCTCACCACCCTCAGCGTCACAAATTTCTTCCTTCTCTCCCGTCTGAATCTGCTTCTTTTAGTTTAAAACCATCACCCCTTGTCCTGTCACAACAGACCCTGCTAAAATTCTGACAGGCCCCCTGAAGTACTGAAAAGCCACAAGAAGGTCTCCCCAGAGTCTTCTCTTCCCCAGGCTAAACACTCCCAGCTCTCCCAGCCTGGCCTCCCAGCAGAGGGGTTCCAGCCCTCCCAGCATTGCTGGGGCTCCCCTGGACCCGCTCCAATCTGCCTCGCAGGCTAGGGGTGACTTCAGGCTCTGAGCCTCACAGTTCCAAAAAGCACAGAGGTGTTGATCTGTGTCACAGCACCAGGATGAACACGAGGGGCCTCATCCTGAACTCACTGACATGACAAGGGTCTCTTGGCTTCAGTCATCTTTGTAACAGCCCCTCGGAAGTGACAGGAATCACTCCCACAAACACCCCAAGAAGCAGCAACACTAATTAACACACAGAGTTATATTCTATTTTAAAACACCAAGGCAAAGGTCTAATCTGAATCACATCAACAATTACGAACGAGCTCTCCAGGGGTCAGAAGATGCTGAGCTGTGCCACAGGGGTGTGGCCACATGCAGAAAATTAATTAGACACGAGCTTTGTAACGGGCAGCGCTTTGCTGACTGAAAAAGAGGTCAGAAGACCAAAAGCACTTCCATAATGAAGTTCACTTGGTCCAGTCCCTTAGTCTACTCCTTGCCTCTGCTCTTCCTCCCCAGTGGAGGACCCTCACCTTCTCTAAACCCTGTAAAGATCTCCCCTGAGGAATGCCAGCTGCGAGGCACAACAGGCTCCAGGGGACACACGTCTTGGCCAAAGCCCTACAGCAACCCTGTTTCACTGCCTCCAAAGTAATTCTGCCAGTATAGGCTACTTGGGCCAGGGAACTGCAACAACCTCTTCTGGAGTTAGTAAAATCCATACTTATAACCAGAGGACTGGAAAAGCCATTGTGGCCACTATTTATGAGGCATGTTGGCTCAAATCCATCCGGGACTGCAATATGTCAGTAGTGAAGCAGGAGAGAATGGAGTGGTAGCGAAGCAGCTACATGAAGAGCTAGAAGGGATGGATGATCCACCTGTACAAACATCTCAAAAAGCAAAACAAAAAACAAACCAGGAAATGGAAAAAGAGTGAGCTCATTGTGCCCTGCCTGACTGCAAACCACAACCTCCCAGCTGGATAAGAGCCCATGGTGCTTGACTGCTGGGCAAGGCTGGGGGCACTTCGGAAGTGAAATCATTCCATGACTTGGTTTCCTTGGGCTTTTCACTTTGAGGGTGCTGAGACACTGGAACAGGTTGCTCAGGGAAGCTGGGGATGCTCCATCACTCGATGTGTTCAAGACCAGATTGGACGGGGCTTTGAGCAACATGGGCAGGGACACCTCCCACTAGACCATGGCAGGGGGGTTGGAACTCAATGATCTTTAAGGCCCCTTCCAACCCTAACCATTCCCTGATTCTGTGACTTTTATTTGCAGGCCCAGAGGCACACAGAGGCAATACACCCACACCCCAGCTCCCAAAGCACGTGGTGTGCAGGCAAACACACAGGCTCTCCTGCTGCCTAGACATTCATTTAGTCATCGCAGACCTTGCTTGGTACATTTGCCTCAACTTGCACAGTAACAGCAGTTAATTAAAGAGGCCTGCAGGCTGCTGCTGCACAACCAGCCCCAAAGCAGCATCTGACAGGTGGGGAAGAGCCAAAGCAAATGGCATCGCTCCCAGGCCGTGAAATCACCGTGACTTTTAAGGATTGACTTTTTGAGTGATAGCAAGAAAATTGGTATCGAGGCATCAGTGACGTCCATCTCCAGATAACTGCCAGGAGTGAGGTAACTTGTAAGTCTTTGCCAGCACACCCAAGGAAGGCTTGCTGCAGGAAATCCCACTGTGCCTGTGCTGCTGTCAAGCGCAGCTCCCAAAGGGCTGCAAGTCCCCCCAGTATAGCCACCTCATACAGGCACTGGGCACTCTGCTGGAGTCTGTCTGAGCGGGGCCCGGGGCAGCTCTCAGCAACCCCAGCAGACATTCTCCCCTCGGTATGTGCAAGGTGGGTATGGGCCAGGAATGTTATCTTGAGCAAACTTCCTGAAATCTCCAGCAAAGCTGAATTCCAGCCTTTGAAAGCAACGGCCTCTCCCAGTTCCCTGTCTGTAAGATGAAAATATGACCACCACTGCTTTACCTGCCCCACTGAACATCCTCAGAAAAGGACTCCAAGTGCTTAGCAACTTGCTAGCACGTCTCACTGAGCCCAGAAAACAGCCAGAAGTCACCAAGTAAAGCCTTCCCAGGGGTCTAAAGGATGAGGAACTTGCAGGTGAAGAGCCCTGATTTGCTATTATCCACCCCAAACCGATAGCCAACATGGGTCAACAGTTTTGACACTGACCTTTCACCACCAAAGCAGTTCACAGCACCACTGCAAATGGTTCAGTACTCTTCAAGTGCTCTCTTCCACCCCCTCTCTTCTTGCTGGCTCCGGTATTCCGCTCGATTCTGGAAAGCAGAAAGATGGGGGGGAAGGAGAGATGAGAGAGATGCAGCAAATCAAAGATTATTCTGGGAATCAATATTTGACAATATGCTTTCACCATCAAGTCCTCCTTTTCATGGAGAGAGCATGATTTCAGAATACACCTCGTGAGCACATCTGATGAAACTGGAAGGTGTGTACCAGACACCAGGGGAGAGCTGAACTGCGGCAGTAGGGACTGCAAAGACCCTCTGATGAGACGATGCTGTCAGAACAGGTTGATAGTCACTGCTGCATCCTGGCAATGCTGCTATGGTTTCTGTCAAGGCTGCGTACACACCACAATGCCAGCTCATTCTGGTGCAAAAGGCCTGAAAGTATCTCCATGAGAAAGCTCAGGAAGAAGCCCCTTCTCTGCAGCATGAAGCTCTAGCTGGTGTTGGTGCCCTGAAGTGATCACTGTTTCTAGCCCTCCCCAGGGGAACTGCCCAGGAAGAGGAAATGTGGTGGGCAGCCAGTACCTGAACTCATTGCATATGTCCATCCTCTGCTCCCAGGGCTTATGAGGCCCAGGATATAGAGCATGAACCAGAGCAGGACCTCTGCAGAGAAAAGGGTGCACTAGGAAGTCACCGTTTTCTTCAGCCTCTCTCCCTGCTGAAGCATAACCAAGACACAGCTCCCAAGCACCACAGGAGGTTCTGCTGCTGTTAGCTGCCCCCCATGCATCTGCCACTGCCAGCCCTCCTAGAGCAAGGCTCCAACCTCCCAGTGCAAATGTGCAGTAACCTCCCTCTGAGAAGCAAGAAGCCACAGGAACTTCAAACTTAACAGGAGTTATTTCTCTACGACCTTACCACATTTATCATAGAACCATAGACCGGTTTCAGTTGGAAAGGACCTTTAAAAGTCAGCAAGACCCAACCCTCCTGACATGGGCAGGACATTTCCAACTAGAGCAGATTGCTCAGGACTGTGAAATCTTATCTATAAGCTTTCAATGGGCTGGTGTCTATTCTTCAGAAACAGCTCTCACACCCTTTCACTTCTCGACATAGAGGACAACCCCCCTGCCCCTCCTTCCTCGCCCGTTCCTTCCCAACACCTCGTAGCCACTAATGGCCATACTCTCATCATGGGATTCATCCCACCACATTTCAGTAATGGCAAGTAGGTCATAGCTTTCTGGCAGCATGGTGGCTCCTAGCTCCTTCTGTTAGTTGCCCATGCTGCGCGCACTGGTGCAGAGGCTCTTCGGCTGGGCTGTTGGCCATGTCACCTTTGCAGAGGAACACACCTTCATTCCTCTGTGGTATTTCACCCCTGTTTCCCTGATGGCTCCTATTACCTCAGAAGCCCTTGGCTCATCTCCAGAAGACTTCAAGCGTGCTCCAGTGTGCCCAGAATGCCACAGAGCAACAGGCTGAGGGCCCTCACTAGCACCTCACCCCTCTACCCTTGGTGTGTTATCCTACAGCCTGTCCTTTCTGAGGAGGCAGCAAGGAACTGCTGTACTGGAAGTGGCCTCCAGCATCCCCTCTCTCCCCTGCTTTTCTAAGACTGAGGGTCCCAAACTTTTTGCACTCATTTGCTCTGCCACGTCCTCATCCCACAGCAGGCAGGTCCCATTCTCCCTGCAACCCATTTCCGTTGGCACTGCAGGCAGCAGGATGGAGAGGGGAAGAGAAGGGCAATTCTTCCTCCCCAATCTGTTGGTTTGGATACGATTAATAACCCTTTGATCTTCACCCTCACATTAACCCACTTCACAGCCTACAGTTAAACTCTTATCACCCGTATCGTGATATGGAGCAGCAACACTTCCTGACTCGCCTGGGTGGGATAATGGGGTGGTTGCAAACCACCCAGGAGGAGAAAAAAAAGTTACTTTTTATTAGCAAATCCAATTTAACCCAATTCATAACCATTTCCACTTCCTGTTACCTTCAAAGGGAGGTTCCTGTAGGCCTTTACCTACATAGTATGGGCCACACACCTTCATTCACAACCAGCCTGGATTAGCCCGTGGAAAGGAGTGCTCTGCTAACAGCCAGAAACTTGGTGATTCACATCACTACGTAGCCTCCAGACCACAAAAACACCTCTTGAGAGAAACACTGGAAATCCCTGCACCTGAGTTACTGAGAAGCAGGCCAAGCAAAATCCTGGAATCATTAAAGTAAAGATTAGATAAGGGAGCTTTCTGAGGAGCTGGGGAGGGCAGGCACAGGCAGCTCAGCCACCCGCAAAGCGATACTTGTGAAGCATCCTCTGACCCGAGGCTGGGCCCAAACTCTCCTCGAGCAGCCCTTACACCCTACCACTTACCCATCTGCTTCACACTGCTTCCACACTCCTGCCCCTTCAGAAAAGAAAGCCAAGCCAGGATGCAAAGCTGAACCTTCTGCTTTCCATCCCTGCATGTTGGAACATGCTGGAAAGTCAAAGTACTTGTGCCTCTAGGGCTGGGGAGAAGGCAAAACACGAAGCAGACACCCAATGAGACAAAGAAGCTCCTTCTCAGGAACTGCTACTTACACTTGTGTGTGGGGCAGGCATACAGAGCAGATTTGGGTCCAAGACCCTCCTCCCTGACCCTTCCCACGGAAGCTGAACTCAATTGGCACTGCTGAATGAGACTCCTCAGACCACAGCCTGGAAAATGCCTTTATCTCCTCCTGCCTGTTGTCTAAACTGATTACGTGTTTCAGAGGGCATGGGGTCTTCCCTCCTTCAGTGCACCATATCTGCCCCTAAAAGATCTCACCCAGAGCCTCTTAGGGGCTGCTAAGAAGTGAGTAATACAAAGCAACAGTCTTCCAGTCACATCACCTGCTCCTACCAGGAATGTGCACAGCAGTTCTGGGAGAGCTGGGGACAACTTCACAAGAATAAGATCTTTTGGCCATCTTTGGTGGAACTTGCTCGGCCCTGCGTCTTGACTGGGAAAGCACCTTTCTAAAGAACTCAGAGAGGATGAGCAAGATCCCATCCTGGGCTCTGTACCTTCTGGGTGTAGGCATCGTCTCCACAGTCGCATCACAATCCTGCTGTCACCCCACAAGCTGCCTGAAAATCCCTCCTTTCTTCTGCCCTGGCTGGGGCTGCTGCACTTTGAATAGACCCCTCGAGAGAGATGCTGACCCTTAACTCCTGCTGGCTTTGATGACAGTCAGATATCCAGCGAAGAACTGTGTGCTCAAAACACCCGTGGAGGAAGCTGCTTGTCCTTTGAGACCAGAGCTGTCTCTCAGGAGGAGAGCACTGAGCCTTTCACTCAGCTTTTTGAGGCTGTTCACTCCCCAGGGGAGGGACGTACTGAAGCAGAAATAACAACCAGCATGAATTTCAAACTCAGCCAGGATTTACATGTTCAGCACCACAGATGTACCTGTGAATTAAAATGTTTTGTGAGGGGTTTAGCCAAACCTGGGCGAGGTGATGGCCAGCTTTGGGATCCTTGAGGATAAAGGGCACCTTAGCATAAAATCAACTTCACAATCGTTAAGAAAAAGAAAAGATGAGAGAGAAAGAAAGAGCACTTGAGCATGCCTGGGACCGCGTGTCTGTGCTCTAACACTGTTCCACTACAAAGCAAAGAAGAAATGCTCCACGGGGCTTTGGGTCCTACCAAAACATACACAGAAAGCCTCTGTCTGCTGCTCTAGCCAGAAGTGGCTAAGCAGGGAAGCAGAGAGCCCCTCCAAGCACCCAGTCCCCATCGGGAGCTGGAAGGCAGGCCAGAGACCGGCACTCACTGCGCGACCAACGGGAACTCCTCCCGCCTCGAACAACGTCCCCTTGTAGCTCATAAGGCCTCCTTTATCCTGAAGGAGCCTGAAGCACTTTACACTATTTATACACAGGAACCACTTCACTAGTCGTTGAGCTGAGGAGAGGAACAATAACCGTCTTCTTTTCTCTCACTCAAAGCCCCAGAAATCGGCGCCCGGCGCGTGTTTGCGGAGAGCTCGTAGCAACGAGGGGTTTGCTGTGATGAGGAACACAGTTCAGATAGGTCAGGGGTAGCCAAGAGACAAGACAAACTCTACTGCAGCCCACTGTTGGCATTTTACGTTCCATTTGCCCAACTCTGTTCACAGGCACTGTGGGGCTTGTGAGGTTTTTGTTTTGTTCTAAAGCAGGGCTTTGTCTGCACTGGCGAACTTACCAGTAGCACTGGAACACATCTCGCAACAACACAGTTTGTGCAGAATCAGCTTTCTGCCTGATCCCTTCCTATTCATTCATTTCCAGCTCAGCTCTCAGAAGTGAAGCCACTGGGTCCTCGGTGTTTTCAGGCAGTGCTCACAAAACCCCCCTGCCCTGTAGCTGGGCCAGTACTAGGACCAGACCAACAAGCACTAAAAATCCAGTGAGGATAAAAACCCCTCCCAGCCCCCCAAAGCCTATCCAGGCAATTCTGTACCCAAATTCAAAGTAACGCTGCACCAATAACCAACTGTTCGCTCTACAAAGAGCTGTGTTTTGACACGGTGGTGTGAGCTCCAGGCACAGACTAACCTAAGAACACATCGCCAGGTAGTAGCTAGAGCACAGTCACTCATTGCAAAGTGCAGTTTCAGTTTCCTTCCCTATAAATCTCCACAGGGAAAAGGTAACTAGCTAAAAGCTGCTGGATTTTCACCCTCTTCGCAGTATCAGGTGCACGTCCCACCGCAGACCATCATCTTCACCTCGCCGAGCTCATGAATGAATCTGGGGACTTTAAAGCCCTCTGTCAAAAATAGGTGCAGTAGTTTTTGGAAGAGAGGGCAGGCAGCTGGTGTGTCCTCACCACAGGGGACGTTTCCAGCCTCTCGATGACACGATGTTCTATAATCTCACTGCCTGAAAGACCATTTGCCTCCTCAGCGCATCCCCCCCAAAGAGAAAAAGGTATCGAGTTGTAATAGGAGCACAGAGATCAAGTGACTCTCCCAAAAGAAAGAGGGGGTGGATTCACCCTCCTTGCACGTCCACATCCATCCTCCAGCCACTGAGCTCCTCTGTCCTCCGGAATAACATTGCAGAAAAGCTGTGAAGTGCAAAGTTTTCAAGCTACACGTTTAGCACTGTCCTGCCTGTGCCCACAATGCCAAACTGCTGAAAGTCCACAAAAACCCAGCACCAGCCTCAGGTTTTCACAGAACTCGTTTTGCTTGGAGCAGGCTGTTCCTGTTCACGCTTTCTGTGGTGCAAACAAGCAAAGCAAGAGTCTCCGGAGCCAGCCCAGAGATTTCTCCCAGCCAGCCTGCCTCAATTTGACTCCACAAAGAGCATAACTAAGGTGAATGGTTTTACTGCTCCAGCCACACTACTGATTAGCTGAGGACTGGTGCCAGCCATGCCAGAGAGAACCTCTCAGCAGGTCAGCACCAGAGCTAGTACCTGCGGTGCCAGGAATAGGGCAACAGACTCCACAGTGCCCCAGTACAGCGACAGGAAAGGGAACATCGTCATGCAGGCACCAGACGGGGTGACAGCAGCTCTCACCTCAGCATGGGAGCTAGAGAGATACTGATGATGTCTTCGGGAGCCTCCCTTCCTACCAAGGATGACCACCTCATGTGGGAACACTCTGGAATTACCCACTTGGATAATGGAAGCACCGGGAACAGCCGAGAAGTCTCTTCTGACCATCAGTCCTTATAAATCCCTGACATCTGTGTCTCCAAGGCCCTGTAGGAGTGATCACTGAACGCTCTGAAGAGTTATGTTCCTCTCCAGAGCTAAAACCACTTTTACTAGAGTCAGATCAAATATCAAACACAGTCGAGGGCAAATTAAATGACATTTCATTTCCCAGAGCTGCAAGCCCGAGTTCACAGGAGCCACCTCTCCCTTGTTGCTATAGGAGCGATGCTGGAAACAACGGCCAGGCCACGCTGCTCAGGGCTGCCTTGAAAAGGCCCATTCTTCCAGTAAAAACTCAACAACTCCCAGACAAAAATGAAACATCCCTCCCCCTTCCGCCTCACTTTTGTGCAGCGGGTTTTAATGACTCCACCAAAACCATTTCAGCAGCTGGTTTTAGACCAGCCTAAGAACTTGACAGGGAGGCACCAGCATGTGAATAAATAACTGGGAGGCACAGGCTGTCCTCAAGGCAATTACTTGCTGGCCCTTCGCCAAGGCCGGGGCCAGGGGAGGAGACAAAAAGCAATCCCTGAGCCCAGAGCACACGCCAGCAAGCTCTAAGGAAATCCCCCAGCACCAAGCCATCAGTCACTGCCCCGAAACACCCCACCTGCCCATAGGCAGAGCTGCACGCAGAGGCACCAGCGCTGGCACCCAGGGCTGGTTCGGGTCCTCTCCACCACTTCCACTGGACACACGGGTCAAGGGCAGCTCTCCAGGAAGGGTACAGGAACTTTGGCCAGTCTGTCTCAGCCTATCATCCACTTTACTTAGAGCTGGCAGGAAGAAGTAACTGGAAAAGGGTTCTTCTAACAGATGCCAGCACGAACCAGTTGGACTTCAAGCAAAGCTGGGAAATCCTGCAGGGGATCTCTCCATCACACCCCCCCCCCCCCCTCAGGTTACTATACCACTGTATGAACAAGCTTCATTAAAGGAAAGCCTAAAAGGAGTCTGAAACTAATCCCCCCTCCACCTCGGAGGTCCATTTTCAAGTCAAGAGAGACCGCATCATCTCAGCTGATCTCCTGCTACTTTACTTTTAGTCTTTAAAATTTTAACCTTTAGTCTGTTCTGCAACTCTGTGACACCCTGAATGAACCATCAACTACCAGGAGACTCCAGAAGACTTCAGGAGATGGGAGAAACCACATACTTGAGTCCCTGGGGAGCCTCTCCAAGCGTTACTGGCACAGACCCAGCCAACTCTGAGCTCAGCAGAAAGCAGCAGAGCATTTTCCTTTGCAAGCAAGTGACGGGAACACAGCAACCATTGGGTGTTGGGCGGGCTCATTCTCCACCTCCCAGCCCACCCCGTGCCATTAGTGAGCAGAATGGAAAAGCAGTCCACAGCACGGGTCACTTGGAGGTTATTTAAGATACTCATAAACATTAAAAACAAAATACTGAAGAGAAAATCCAAGAACAACATAGAAAAAAAAAGTTTCTGAACAAACTGAGCAACTGCCTTCACTTTGACTTGTGTTTGGGTCGATACTAAATGTCCACTGTGAAAACACTGAAGGCAAATGGCCCAGGGAGGTCAGCACCCAGGATTTTGCCCTGGTGTAAGCACAGTGGTTTAAATTCCCTTTTTTCCTGTCTTGGAACATGCTGTGCACACCGGAGGGAAGACTTGGGAGCGTGCGATGGGCTCTGGAGAGCCTCACAAAAGCCTGTTCTGTCCATCTCCAAGCCTGAGAGCAGCCTCATTCCCCACCTAGACCACAAGAGTCCAGCAGGACCTTCTATTCTGTCCCTGCTTAGGAGGAGGAAAACAATCAGCAAATTGGGACTCAAGGTGCAGAAACCAGCCTGACAGATCCTACTCCACAAATAGAGGAGGTCCTTCTGATAACAGGAAATCTGTCCCTCCAAAACAGCTCTGAGTAGACAAGGTAAACTGGAGACCACACCAAATCTTTCACCTCACCTCTGGCAGACCTCTTCCAGAATCTCAGCATGGTGGAGGTTGGAAGGGACCTCTGGAGATCATCTGGTGCCATCCCCCTGCTCCATCCATCGGGGTCACCCAGAGCAGGGGGCCCAGCATCGCAGCATCCAGGAGCGTTTGGAGTCTCCACAAGGTCTCTTCCCATACACCTGCTCCTTGAGCACAGCACTAGCCACACACCCTCAAGACCCCTTCTTACTCCAGAGCTGGT
>WUAM01000167.1:1030996-1041061 GCA_024336885.1 Actenoides hombroni | reverse complement strand
CTCCCCACTCCTGGCCACCTCCTGCCCCTGCCTGGGCTGCTCCTGGCAAGCTGGCAGCACTGCTGGAGTATGATGCCTGAAAAAAAAAAAAGGGAGTTGGGCACCCCAGCAGATGTGCATCAGTAAGAACCAGTTACAGACAATGCTTCACTTGGGAAAGCCCTAAAAAAAGGCTGGATGACACTGGGGCCAGCAGACTCTACTGGGGCCACATGAAGGGCATTAGAAACAAGTCTCAAGGCTCAGGTGAACTCCCCTCACCCAGTTTAGCCTTTCACACTCCTCAAGATCAGCCTAGTCCCAAGCAGCCCCTTGAGCACAGCAGCTCTCAGAACAAAGACCGTCCCAACACGGGTGAACAGTCCCACACAGCGTTCTGGAACCGACAGCACGCTCCTCCTCCTTACCTTGTCTGACCCACACGTGCTGCTTCTCATCTGCTGCGTGCAGATGGGCTTCCATGCCACCAACTGTTACATTTCACAGCTGTGGTAAGAACTCGAGCTCGGGAAACTCTTTGCACAAAGCACTGTGCTAAAAGTAATTAGTAACTGATGAGAAACTCCAGGCTTTGCTGCACGTTACCAAGCGTGTGAAAAGCCAAGCCAGCAGCGCAGAAAGCCCAAGCAGTGCTTCAGAGAGCGAGAGGCTCCGTTCACCTCTTTGGGCTTTGATGGGACTTTGAGGTTTTGGTACTGCAAGATCAAAACAGGGTAGGAGTAACACCACGCAGCATCCCTACTTACTCTTCAAACATTTGGGCTGCTCCAAGCTGCTCCATCATGGAGCAGAATCGTTTCTCTTCCTCATCATTTGCCGGGTCCAAGTCATCTGACCAGCCTGACTCAAAGGTCTCCTCATGTCTGGCGTGATCCATTCTCCCAGCCCCTTGACACAATTCAATGCCTATTAACTTTTCTGGTGGAAGAAGGGAAGAAGGAGAATAAAGCAAGTCAAACTGGATGTCATTTAATAAGCTGCTGTTGAAGTGGCAGCCCCACAGAGCTCCACGAGAAGCTGCCTGCACGCTGCTCGTGTAGAATGCACCTCCCGCTCAGAAAAGAGCCTCTGTTCTGACGTCCTGAGTGATGTCAGCGGCCAGTCTGCAACGCTGGGACTGGAACTGGCTCCCAGCCCAACAACAGGCTGTCTGGGCTCTGCTCACATCTGCATGAAGATGATCTCCCACCCACGGCCTCGGCTTCTCGGCACGTGGAGCACGCGGCATTAGGTCACTTCAGTCCCACGGACCGGCACCGTGGGTGCAGTCACCAGCGATCCCACAAGGTCCCTCTGGGTCTGCAAGCCTGGCACATCACCCTGCCTCAGTTCCCCAGCTTAAAGAAAAGCAAGGAGGAGATCATTACCCTTCCCTCTTCACATGCCACATCTGTTCCTATGCAAGAGCTAGGGGACAAGGACCGCCCCTCGCTAGGAGCGTGTTGACTGGCCGAACAAAGTGAACCGACCCTCTGAGCAACCCCTCCCACCCCATCCCACCTACGGATGCTCCCAGCTATCTGGATCCTGTTTCATGCTGAGATACTAGTGCCATGAGACCTTCATGCTATGCAAGGCATGTGACAAACACTGCTGCTGGGAACAAATTCTCCTCCAAGAAACAAATCAAGCGATCGTATCCAAAACGCAGGTCCCCGGCCTGTATACAGAGGGCAGACCTTCATCAGCAGCTACTCTTCCTTTCCAAAACATATCTGTTTGGTTCAAAAGGCAGAAATGACGTCCCAAATACAAGGCCAGGAGCCAAGGACGTTTAGAGCACAGCTGAGAACAAGAAGCTGCTCTAAGGGGAAAAACATCCACTATTCCTGTACCTCAAGTAACTTAATTCCACCACTTCTTAGGTCCATATGTCCAGAACGTAGCTGCTTCTCTCCCGCTCTTAAAATGTGCTGTAATAAAACCTGCAGTGTGGAGATACAGACCCTACTCATCTTAAAGCCTGAGGCTCAGACAGTTAAATTAAGGACATGGGCTTAGATTAGGCACTTTGGATGTCTGCTTTAAAGAAAGAGTCATTATGTCTCATTATTGCTCTTTACTGCTGGGAAAATTGAGGTAGAGAATGATCTGAAGATTGTTTTGACATCCTGGAAGGATCTCAGGTTGCTTTAAATTGAGCAATTTAAACGGATGCTCTTCTGTCAGTTGTGCAGATGCACCCCATCATCACATATCCAGGTGGGTTTGGAATCTCTCCAGAGAAAGAGACTCTACAACCTCTCTGGGCAGCCTGGGTCAGGCTCTGACACCCTCACAGCAAAATAGTTTTTCCTCCTGTTCAGATGGAGCCTCCTTGGTTCCAGTCTGTGCCCGTTGCCCCTTGTCCTGTCACTGGGCACCACTGAGAAGATTCTGGCCCCATCCTCTTACCTCCCGCCCATTAGCTATTGATCAGCTCCCCTCTGAGTCTTCTCCAGCTGAACAGCCCCAGGGCTCTCAGCCTTTCCTCAGTGCAGAGATGCTCCAGCCACACACACCTTCTCCAGTGACATTCACGTCAGCGTGGGACATTGTCCTGCACAGCTGGTAGAGCTTCAGCAGAACCACTGCACTTTTCTTTCTTACAAACACAAAACATCCCATCACTGGTGGGCTTTTTCTTTCCTCTGTCTCTGGCCAGCCCTCACCTAGTCCCATGCTGAACTCCACCGGCGTCAGGTATCCATTATTGTTCTGTTCCAAGCTGTCAAAAACAGCCTCCAGCTGCTCGAGGGTCAGGGGGAGTTCACTCTGGAGCCGCTGCAAAGATAAAAAAATGAAGAAAATCAAGGCACGACTCAAGTCTTCCCTGTTACTAGCTGCTGTCCCTGCTACCCTCAGCTTTGTCCCACAGCGACGTGCCCTTTCAGCACCACAGCCTGGCCGGGATGTGACAGTGCCAGCACAGCTGAGTGGCGACACAAATATGTTTTGGGACCCAGTGACACGGCTGTGACACTTTCCATTACTGGATGATTCAACCAGGACTGCAGAGGGGGAGCTTTGGCTTATTTTGTTTGGAGGGAACTCAACCATTACCTTCCCCCACCTCAGACCTGCTGCTGCCCTCCCTCCACCCCTGCCCAAAGGCAGCTGCCCCTGGGCACTGCCAGCCCCCCTGTGACCACTGCTGCTCCAGGAGAGCTCGCCATGGGCACGGCAGGTACCAGCCCCATCTCTGTGGTCAGAGAGGGAGGACAAGACTTGTGAGTGTCTGGAGTCAGTTCCCAACTCTTGCAGGACATTTTGCAGATCATAAACAAACAACATTCAGTCCAGAACAGACCGTTAGCTTTCTTCTGTCATCTTCTGCCTGCTGGGACTGTGTCATTATTCCCACAACACAGGCACAGAGCAAAGAGACCTCCCTTCATCATACATGTGGAGAGCACCTCTGTGTGAAGGGGCACCCAAAGAAACTTCCAAATAACAGGAGGTGGAGGCTAAAACCTCATCACTGTCCATTAAACAGCTGTAGATAAAAGCTTCCTAAATATTTATTAATGTAGCTATACAAAATTAGGCATCACACAACCCAAAACAAAGTGAGTCAATAATTAAACCAGCACAGACCTGCCAAGTGTTAATTATAGATGGAGAGAGAGATGGGACAGGAGGAAAAACAATCCCCAGGTAACATTCCTGATAAACTGTTAAAACTCACAAAGAATGATTGAAACAAAAAAAGCTGCACAGCTTTTTTTTTTTGTTAGGAGGTCGGTGGAGTTTTTCATTGTTGATTGTGTGGGGTTTTGGGGAGTTGTTGTTTTGTTATTCAAAATTAAACCAAAGGTTTTATGTCCCCCCAGCCTCCTCCCCCCACTTCATGCTTAATGCTTGTAGGAACTGGTGCAGTTTTTCTGATTTTATGCATTCCTTAAAAATTTGGAATTTGTTGTCCCACTTCTGCCAGGAATTCCCTGGAGGTCCAAAGCCCTCCTGGGATTTTCAGGTCCTAGCAGCGGGCTGTGGCAGTTTGAGTCCCAGAAATCTGAATGAGACCGAGCTCATGGGCACACCCACGCTTGCCAAAAGTAAAGACGTGGCACTTTCTGCCCTCTTCTGACACCCGTGACTTTGCAGCTCCTCCCAGAAAAGGGGAAGGATGCTTTCCCTCACCTGCATGTCTACCTTGGTGATGAAACCCTTCTCGTCCTTGTCACACAGCTGGAAGAGCTCCCTTGCCTTCTCGAGCATCTCCACCTGCACGTCTTCCAGTTTGCTCATTTGGCTGGAAGGGGAAGCACCAGGAGCCACCCCATCCTCCTCATCCCCTTCCTCTTCTCCTTCCCAGTGGACGTATCTCAAGAGCACTCCCCTTTGGTTCTCCATCTTCTCAGTGTCTTCTCCCCCAGGGCAGGGGTAAACAGAAGAGCTGCAGGGCAGGAAACAGAGAAACCCCAATCAGACATGACCTTCCACTCCCACCCCACACGTCATCTAGTTACATGCCTTGTTGGTTTGAAAGAACAATATTCCGCATCCGTATCTGGACTAGATGACCTTTAAACATCCCTTCCAACCCAGACTCTTCCATGATCTGTTACTGCAGGGAGGGGTGAAGGGAGAGAGGCACACACCACACATAGGTACAGGCTGTACCCAACATGAGCGTGACCAAGCCTACCACAGAGCCACAGCCCTCCACGCTCTGTGTGATGGGCTCTTTCACCATCTCTCCTGCACTGGCTCAGGCCACCAGGGCAGTCCGAGTTCTCTGCTGGTGAAAGCCAGGTGCCAAGGGAAGGTTTCTGTAGAGATGGGAGGGTGGGAAGGGAATATTAAAGCACACCAGTCTGTGTGATAGAGCAGGGTGATAGTCCCACGTTAGCTGAGACAGGGTCTGCTCCCAGCGCTCGCACAGCTCCCTGGATGCCCAGACCAGGATGCTTTGCTGGTCTTGGTTCCTCTGGTAATAACATGGGCTTTTCCTCCTCCTGTTGCTTTTCTCGGCCACCTCTGAACATCAAACCTGCATCACAACTGCAAGAACCCGGAGCGGGACAAAGGCAGAGAGAAGGAAGATCTGTGCAAGCGATGGAGGAAGAAGAAGAAAGGTCTCCTGCCCACGTCCCCTGGCTGGCCCCTCCACCCCTGGCGTTTTCTTGTTAACACTTCCCAAATAATAACTCCTCCTCCTTTCAAGAGATTACAGCACAAAGAAAAGGTCAGGCAATTCCTACACTAGGGAAAATTGAACGAGCTGGGCACTCCTGCCCCCCTCGCCTTCCAGCCTCTGTTTTGAGAGCTCGTTAAGTTGCCAAACAGAATTTTAATCTGAAACGTTCACCTTTATAGGAAGGAAACCACACAGCTATGGAGGCATTCCAGATGCCAAAGAAAATAATTCCCATTACTTACAAGTACCTAAACCAGAAAGGCTGGGACTGGGAGCACCCCGTTAAGCGCAGCACTGTGACTGTAAAGATGCCTACAACACCTCCCTACCCCAACCCACCTACCGACTCACTGACGCCACGTACCACCCTCCAGACAGCTTTCCTTCGGCAACACCAACACGGTTTTTTAAGCCTTGTTGCACCAGCTACTTTAGACTTCTCCTCCTGCAGACCCGTGTTCTACCTTGCGGAGCGGCCACGAGCCGCGCGAGCAGGCTGGGAGCAGATGGAAACAGTGCTACGCAAAGAGGGCTTGAAGGTGGGTTGTGGTTGGTTGGTTGTTAATCTCCGAGACATTAAAAGCCCCGTACAGATGCCACGATAACGAACAAGTTAATTCTGTTTGCCCTCTTGGTACAATGGGAAGATAAAGAGCATGATGGCCAGGAAGAATGTCACATGCGAGAGCTACATGAAGCTGACACAAAAGGAGAAGGCAATTATGTACCACGCTGTTTGACTCCATTTATTGCTGCTGGTCGGCGAGCCAGAGGCAGGTTCTGCTTCACGGCACAAGCAGAACGCTTCGCTCCCCCGCTCAAACCCCTGGCTTTTCAGGGCACCTCCGTTTCGTGGCACTTGAGAAGATCCTTATTTGAAACTCTGCAGAAGACTACCTATAAATGGGCACTGTTACGCGTTTCTAGCCAAGCAGACACCCCTGGCAAGCAATAGATGCAGAGCTGGGCCCAACGTTGGGGAATACTGTGGAGGAACAGAGGGAAGGAAGCACGAGAAGCGAGAAGGCAACGAGTGGGTGGGTGTTTCCCGCTTGCTCTTTTTCAAACAAACGCTCCTAACAAACTTTTTTTTTTTCTTTTGTATGCGTTATGGAGCCAACACAGCAAAATTTAGAGACAAGAGCTTGATCCTGACCGTTAGCTGGACAGTTGGCCTGCTTCTGATGGGGAGTCTGTAAGCATTTGGAGTAGAAAAGTGGGAAAGAACCCCAGCTTGCAGTAAAAGTTGCAAAGCCTGCCTTGAAAGAAAAACAGACAAACAAAAAACCAACCAAAACCCCTTATGCTGCCTAGATTTTACATGTGATTATGGTGAGGAATCACACTGCCACACTGATCAATTATTGGCTGCTACAGGCCATCTTGCTGAAGCTTTTGGCCAGACCCATTCCTCCCACGAAGACAGAGTGTCAGCCCAAGCAGCCCCCTGTGCCAGATGGTGAGCCTAGCGGGAACAGGGATGGAAAAGAAACATGAGTTTGAAGAAACAGTCACCATGGGATTGCAAAAAACAACCGGAATAAGAGAGTCCAAATCCGAAATATGTTGTCTGTAACATCCCTCTAGCTGCCTAAGAGACACGGAGGTCCCCAGAAGTAAAGAAGATCTTACTTTCTTCTTATGAGCTTTGTCATTTCTATTTCAGAAGTCAGAGCAGCCCACTCAGACAGTGTCTCCCCAGTTCTGCTGCAGAAAACAAAAGGTTGTACAAGGAGGATGTTCTGTTCTCTCTACGAGAAATATTTGCAAGCTGAAACCAGACCCATCACATCCCTACCTCCAGCATCTCCTCGTTTCACCAAAAGCCCAGCTGTACCATAGCTTCCAAACACCGGTTCAGCTAAAGCCTCTTAATTAGAGGAGCTGGGAGCCTGACATGGACCCTGAAAAGATTTCACACCCACGTAAAAGACCAAGCCCATTCACTCGATGTTCAGAGCACAGAGTCTCTTGTCAAAGCTGCTTCACATGACTTCAATCCAGGTGCAGCTCTTTCAGTGGTGAAACAGCACTTGTAGAGGAACAAAGCAGCGTATAAAAGAGAGCCCCAGGAAGCAAAACACACTGCAGCTCTGGCGGGCTTCTCTCTCAGAGGCCTTTGACTGATTCATCTCCATCCCATCTGTAAGGGCACTGCATGGTATAACTGCAGAGGAGGCACAAAGCACATCTCAGTCTCACAAGTTCTGTCCCACCTTCCCCAGTTACAGGTCATCACAGCAAACTACTGGGGAAGCAGCTTCATCAGCAAGATGCTGAACATCACTGAAGGGCTACTTTGAAAGGGGCTGAGTCTGCTAAAACTGTGGACTGGTCCCCAAAAATGAGTCCAGCAGAGCTGGCCATGAATGGCTGGTGAGGGAAGAGTAACAAACAGCAGGGCAAGCACAAGGGTGGCTTCCCTGATCAGATCTGCCAGCTTCTAGGCATTGTCAGCCTAGGGCAATTCTTGAGCCACATGGTTCCTCCCTCATGTTCCAAGACACTCCTGCAGCCTCCCTTTGAATCCCTATGAAAACACTCCCTGCTACCATGAACATGCTGATAGAAATAAGGTGCTGGCTGCAGTCAGTGGGTGCTGACAAAGCTTCACGGGACTATTCCAGTTTTCTGGGTACACAGTTTGACCAGCACCCACTCCACGAGACACAGAGTCCCAGCTTCAGCTCGGATAAGTGTTTCCTGCCACCTTCACATCTGGGAACCGTGGCAGAGACTAAAACCTCCTCTCCCAGGGCCTGGGAGATCTACCAGGAAGATTAAAGTGCCAAGGACACAGGAGCACCAACAGCTCCGGTCACCTTGGCCAGCCTTGGTGTGTAGTGTTCTTCTGCAGCTCCTTCTTGCACCACCCCAGGGATTTCACTGCCTGTGCTCAAGACCAGTTCTGATACTGCACAGTCCACATCTGGGCAGTGTCCAACATCTGAACAACCTGATCCAGAGCTCAAGGGAAAGACAGTCTGCAGGACCTGTGTATTGCACCAGATATCTTCTGCCACAGTGTGTGCTGAAGCCCATCAAGCAAAAACTCAGCTGGGCCCTGCAAGACAACTTTCCCAGAGCCTGGAAAGCAACCACGGATCTTCTCAGAGACAGCAGAGAACAGGAAACTTAACTTCCAGGAAAGACAGCTAACACCAGGTCTTGTCTTTCGACCCAGAGGTAACTCAGCCCAGTCTTAGGTGCCTATTTTAACCACCTAAGGCATAAACGGCAGTTTGTCTGGTGCAAAGCTGTGTCAGCAGCTCAGCTGGATGCCGTGGGCACGGCGTTCTTCGGGGAAATCGTAAGACCTGAATTTTAATCCTGACTCAGCTTGCCACACGGCCCCAGGGTAAGGCACATCACCTGCCTGTGCTGAGAGATTGTCAGCTCCTCCAGTCTGGTTCCAATGCTTGTGACAGCTGGCACTTTATTTTAAGACTCAGTCCCCAGAGACTGATAATTGCATGGGAAACTCAAGCATCAAAATAGTTCCAAAGCCTCGAAGGTGAAGAATTAAAAACTCGAACACAGAACTTGAAGAAACTGAGTTTCAACCAAGGGAAGAACAGCCCCAAGGCGCTTTCCCTGGAAAGGGGAGATGCTGCTTTCAAGGGTCATGGTTTCCAATTTATTGCCTCAGAAAGCTTCTTGCAGTGGCAGTAAGCACTGTTAAAGAGGTAAAGAAAAGTCACAGCTACCACGCTATCAACGGCCAAGCCCTTATCTAGGTGGCTGTGACCACCACGTGCACATGACAGCTTTGCTGGGGTAATTTTTTCCTCTGCCTGCTGACAAGGAGGAAAGTGGGGAGTGCAGCCAGAGTTTCCACTGCCAGTGCCTAGGTGACCGCAGTCACCGCAGGTCTCCGTACCCGCGCCAGACAGCCAGCGTTCCGAGCGGGCCTGCCCTGCTGCTAGACAATGAATCGACAGTGCACAGAGGAGGGAAAAAGCCCAAGCACAAGTGGCTAAGTGGCTTACCCGGGATTACAGAGCGAGCCCATGGTTGGCTCCTATAGGGCTATAAGGGAAAGCAGGTTTTTGCTCTCCTGTAGCGCTGCGTTTTTGGTGAGGCGGTGGTAGAAGAGAATATTCACCAGGAAGGTACAAAGGTACACGGTAGGTGTCCAAGGTGTACACAAACCACAGTGCTCAGCTACTTGCTGGGGAGTTTCCCAGAAGACAAGCTCCTGTATCTCTGCCTAAGACAATATTGTTAGGAACAACAAAAACACCCCCATCCTAAAGCTAAATATTTAAGCCATTTGTTTAACCAGAGCAGAAGAACCCACACCCTTTCCTTTCTCCTCCCGTTGCAGAAAAAGTGTCTTAAACATCAGAGGGAAGAATTCCCTGGGTGTTTAGGTGAACTCTTGACGCATACGCCGGAGCTGATCTGATCAGACAGATCTGATCCCGTACACGAGAAGATGTTGCACAAAGAGGAGAAGATGAAGGGCTGGGGTAAGGGATCGTGCAGCCGAAGCCCAGTTGCTTCAGCAAGTTAGAAAGGCACTGCCAAAGCGCTTGTTGGTTCCTCCTGAAACGGAAGCATCACTCAGGAGCAGCCGAGTGACAGGTACATTTTAAGAGGAAAGGGCAAGAGAAGCTTCACAGGTCCTTATAGCATTTTATAACAAACACAGACCGCTCGCTCTGTCGGTTCTACCTTCCTTTTACTCCTGATGTTTGGAAAGCCAGTAATTAAAAGTGCTCGTTGTAGGGCACAGTCACATCTGCACATCCTAGACTTTATAGCACTGTGAGATTCCGTGAACAAAGACACGTATTTACAATTATTATCCTAATTGCACAGACACACACACACAAAAAGCATATATTCTACACACACTGACAAAGTTACAGCCATATAAAGCTGGGCAGGTGAAGGCAGAGCAGGGGCCTTGCCAGGGAATGGCAGTGACACCCCCCCCC
>WUAM01000167.1:1020740-1030896 GCA_024336885.1 Actenoides hombroni | reverse complement strand
GTGTCCCTGCCCATGGTAGGGGGGTTGGAACTAGATGATCTTTAAGGTCCCTTCCAACCCTGACAATTCTATGATTCACAGGGTGCAGAAGTGGCTGGTTTTTTCCTTAAAATGATAGAATCATTGTGGTTGGAAGAGGCCATCAAGATCATCAAGTCCAACTGTTTTTTTCCCTCGGTTTATCCAGAAAGTACTATTACACAAAATACCTCTTTTGGTGAAAATTTTCTGAGCCATAAGCAGCCAGAAGAGCGTACTAAGAAAGCATTGTTACACATTTATGCTGGGATGATGAGGGTATCTGCCACTAGTTGCTGGTGGAGACACGGTGCTGGTTCAGCCTGACCATTCCTCAGCAGGAACGGAGGCTGCTTTCTCACCACCAGGAACCACCCTCAAAGTACACAGAGCCTTCTACCAAAAGGACCACAGCATTTGCTGCTTTTTCACCAAGACCAATCCTATGAACTGGACTTGGTACTCCAGCAGCAAAAGGTCAGGCTTCTCCCCACAACTATTACTGCCAGCAGACTCATAACTTGGGTGCCCAACTCAACTGTGACCCCCCCTTTGAGTCCTCACATTCCAGCTATCTATGTAACACCAGAAGAAAGATCTTCCTTTCCAACTAGAAGCTGAACCTCTCACAGCCACGCAGCTTGTCTGACATCAGCAGGAACCCTCCTGGGCTGCTGTTACCCATCTGCACTCGCCCAGCAGAGTCACTGCTAAAGTCAGTTATCCTCTCTTGGCATCTTCTCACTAGTCCTCACCTCTGTTCTAAGAGACAGAAAGAACTTCTATCTGCTTCATGGAGGATGATCTTTCTGCCACCCAGCCTTAAGATAACGAATGAGAAAGGTGTTGTTGATTGTTGCCTCTAATTGGCTCCAAAGCTTATTCTGTCACTTCTTCATCAAATTTCCCAACAGCCACCCCCTGTCCTGAGTGCAAGCTCCTTTTGGCCAGTGGCAAGTTTTCCTCAGCTGCTTCAGTACCCTCTCTGCAGAAAGGCTAAAAGTCCTGCGACAGCCCCATCTCACCTGGAGCACCACAGGTGTGAGCTCACACAGGAAGAGCTTTATCTTTGTTGATCAAGGTCCTTGATCTTGAAATCAGCCTCACACAATCAAAACCTCATAACCTTGCGTTGTCCTCACATAGCAGTCCCACCACATACACACAGATAAAGCATCAGATGAGAACATCAGACCACCCACACCCCTTTGAAAGGAGAATCTCCTTTTGGAGAAGCACCCACTCAATGCTGCTTACTGAATACATGTGGCTGACAGGGATTTCTTCTCCAGCTGAGCCAGCAAGTTCTCTGCAGCTCTCCAAGCCTCCCTATCTCCAGAGTGATAAGCAAGGGGGATGCATTAAGTTCAAGCATCTCTTCCTCATCCCAGGAATTTCACCTCCAGTGTCTGGAGAACTGGGCAGTGATCTCACCTGGATCTACAAGATGCACTTAAAGGACAAAAACCATTTGCAAAGATTAACAAGTAGGACTGAACCTGGAGAGGATTTCTAGGCACCACAACTCCCCGGAGAAGCCTCTGTGGGGCTGGTACTGGTTTTGCCCAGGAGCAATGTACGGGACCCATGGACAGTTTGACCTTTCTGTCAGTGCTATTAAAACAACAAACAGAGAGGAGGCAGCTGGGTGAAGCCAACTTCCAAGAAGACTGTTAACCCATTCTCCACCTCACGGAGATGAAAATGGCCACACACACACACAGGAGTGTGACACTTGGTTACCTCTTGGCTCTCTACCCTGCTAACAGGGGTGTAAAGGTCACGATTCACTCCCTCCTGCCAGCTAAGGAGGTGCTGGCTGTGCAAAACACCTTTCCTGAAACACACTGGAAAAGGGTGAAATCCCTGCTCCGAGTAGAGACACCTCTTGGCTGCCAGACCATTGAGAGGGTCACAGGTGAAATCTTGGATTCAGGGAGTCAACGCTTGGTCTGAATGCCTAAGAATTCCAGGATCTCATGTGAGATACCAGAAATATCCTCTCCCTTTCTCATTCAGGGACGGGGGGACAATCACAACAAAATCCTAAAAGCCTCAGATTTCTACAAGACAGAAAACTCCAGAATGTTTTGAGCAGTGGTAAGCCCTGGACCACTCCTGCACAAAGCAGGATAACGCGTGAGGTTGGAGGGCATATGTTCCCTGCACGGCTCAGCACAAGGAGCAACCAAAGCCAGGAACAGCATTGGACGCAAACTCGGAAGCAGATGCTGTCTGAGAGGTGCCTGTGTTCAACTTACACAACTGTTCTGAAAAGGTGACATTCCTGGGGGGCGGAGGTGGGGTGTGAAATATTCCCCTCTTTGACTGAGGTCTGCCACTGAGTCAGAAGCCCGCAGCAGCAACACTGCTGTAGGATTACAGAGGGGGGGGCGGGTATGTTTGAGAGAGAGAGGAGAATTTCCTGACAAATGCTTTTAAAGAGAAATTTCTAAGTCTTCACAGCGCACGCAGCAGAAAACCCTTTAGTTTTTAACAGAACCAGCTCAAGACATCCATTTGATAGGAAAACACCACAATCCCACCTATTCCAAGCACGGCCTTTTTCCCCCTTTACCTTTGAAAGCATAACCACTGCAGCTCTCTCTCTCCATCAGCAGTTTCCCCGATCAATGGGTCCCCCGAACTAATGCAGCAACCTGCAGAACCGAGCGCGGGGTTCCGCGGTTCGACATCTGCAAAGACCGCGGGTGACCCCAACCTCAGCATTAACCCCCTGTTAATTAAACGCCTCCAGCTCTTGAAAACCAATCCCTAAGTTGTCCTTCCTGGCCTCGGGAATAAGGCCCGTTGCCTGCGGTGCCGTGCGATGCGATGCCGCTGCGCTCGGCGAGTTCCCCGCCGCTGCTCTACAGCAGGAAGTCAGAACAGAAAGTTCCTAGGGAGAAACTCTGCCGGGACACGGCAACTCGCAACCCCATCCAGCCTGCCTTCTCAAATCGTTCCTTTGCCCGAACGACAGAGACTTTCTGCCTTTCCCTCCCCTCCCACCCACTGCACCGGCTCGTTTCCTCTCTCCGCAGGTGCCCCCGGGTACCTTGAGCAGCAGGATGGTATCGCTCCCTGCCCTGGCACCCGCGGCACGTTCCACAGCAGAGCCAGTGGAGAACAAACGCTGCCGCTGTAAACACAGCATCAGAGCAGGTCCCAGCTGGGAGGTGTGGTTTGCAGTGCTCCCAAGGCATCTCATCCCCTTCTCAACAGAGGCTGGCAGCTATCGGTTCAGAAAGCAGCACTAGGAAACCTACCAGTAAGGTCCCAAGGTAAATTGCTTGTCACCCTGCCTCATGCACAACCGTGAGGGAGCAGAGCTTGTTTCTGAGCTGCCTTAGGCAAGAGGAGAAGCAGATGAGCCTTCATCTCATGCTGAATTTACCTTCCCTGAGAAGCTCGAGCTGTGCTTGGAGGTGTCTCACTGCCCCCCTCCCATCCGATTTCAACAAGGGCTGGGCTGGAAACTACCCCTGGGAATCCTGCCTCAGGTTTAACTCCACTGCTACATAACTGGCAACCTGTTTCACACAGAGAAGTGCAGAGAGCTGAGGAAGACAGAAAACCAGAGCACGAGATGACAGTGCAAGGAGCATCTTTCAAAGCACCATGAAACACGCCCCAGGGGCGAGGTGCTCTCCCCATGAGTTTCTCACTAGAGCAGCCAGAGAAGCCCCCCTCCACCCTGCCAGTGACCAAAGCTCTCCCCTGTCCCGCAGCTCCACTGAAAGGAAGCCCAGCCAACCCTGCACCCTGACAGCTGGAGATGCTGGTGGGGATTTGTCACTCAAGGCAGCTCCAGGGTCTCCAGGCAGCACCGAGCTGCCCTCAGCTCTGTCACCTCCCACTAGTTAAGCCTGAGGACTTCTGGTTGGGTGACAAACAAAGAGAGCATTGAGACCCTGACAGGCTGGCTCTTCATCACCTGGCATGGTTTTGTCCCCATTCTTCACCCCTGCCCCAAATGCCTCTTTGTATCAGCCCTCAAGGAAAATATTTGCCCAGCAAACAAGCTTTGTCATACAAGTCACAAGCCCAGCCTCTACAGAGAGCAGAAACCATTCTTCCATCGATTCCCACTGAGAGTCTCCAGCTGGTACCTGGACAGCAGAGACCTCATCGTCCTGCAAACAAAGGAGCTCCAAAGAGCCCCGTCCTCCCAGCAGCAAGCGATGGTGGGACCCGCAGAGCGCAACGGTAAAGGTGGGTCCTTCCTCATGTATTTTCAGATGGATATTTCAAAACCCCGAATAAAAAATGGACATGAGGACTATTGTAAACCGTCTTAAGACTTATATTAAAGACATTTGTCTTTAATACAGTTTTGATACGGCCAGTGAGCTCCACCAAGCCACCTGGGAGGTCTCTGTGCTTCCAGAGGGCAGCTCTGCTCCTCCCAGACCAGGACGATCACCTCTCCACTCCTCATGGGCTCAGCTTTGCCTCAGTCCCAGAGCCACGAGTCCTTTGGGGCAGGCTCTGGCAGTGCAGCTGAGGCCAAAGAAAAACCCAAACCCCAAGCGAGGCACCTGCCTCTGAGCAGGACAGTTTACTCACCGCTTTGTTAACCGTTGCTGGGGAGGTGATGCTTAAAGTCCAACCATGGTCTTGGCTGGGGTAGAACAGCACAAAAAAAAAGAAAACAAACTGCTTTTCTGCACCTCACAGCCTGTCCTGTCTCTACTCTCCTCCCAGAGTCCTTTATAAAGCTTCTCTTAGTATCGAGCAGAACAAAAAAAGCTTATAAACACACAAAAATAAATAGCATTTTGGAGCCGGATTAACGACTCCTTAGCGTTACCGGGATAAAGGTCAGGAAATAGAGAAAGTTTTGGTTCCCATAGTAATGCTAATTCAGCCACGCTGCACGGCCGTGTGGGTTTAAGCAGCGCACGTTGAAAAGAAAAAGGCTTCATCCACCGATGCCAACAAGCTTTCTGTTTTCGTAAAGACACTTGAACACCAACCCCCCACACGCAAACATTTATTGTCCAGTGGAGTGGATTTTCAGATTGAATTGGATTAGGCATCGTTGCAGCTCCTCGTCTCCAGGGCAGTAGCAAGAGCTCTCAAGCATGATCACAGACCAAACAGTATTTGCCCAACCCGAACAGAGGAGAGGGACCCAGGCGTCAGCACGGGCTGAGTCACCGCAGCGCATTCAGCACCCATTCTGCACTTGGAGAGGGGAAAGAACAACCGACCCCGTCGCTAGTAAATGTTAATCCACTTCTACAAACACTCATTCCTTTGATACTGAGAGTCAGAAATATCCCCCTGCCCAGCATCCCACCTCAAGAGTCTGGAAATGGGTTGTGAATGAATGATGGGCATACTGACCTCACTCCACCTCAAATCTGCGTGTTGCTCTGCTCTCCCAGCTCTGGAGCTCTTATTGTCCTGCTTTACATGAAGCCCACACCGCTCTTCCCAGTTACAAGTGGGCCATTTGCATTTAGTGGCTTTGACTGAGCAACCAGATTTGCATGGGAAGCAAAAGACTCTTCTTGTGCCACAGGAAACATGTTAAATTGAGGGATTCTGTGCATCTGTACTGAGGCAGAGGATTACTCCTCTGGCCATGGGTCTGGGAAAAAGGAAGGGTAGGAAGAGATAGGAAGGGTAGGAAGAGATCCTGGGGAGAGATCCTCACCAGGAGGTGAGGAGAAGGGAAGGTGGCTGTGAAGCACAGAAGGAAAGCATGGAAGAAACGTGCACATCTGTGGGGGCATCCCCCCTGTGTCCCTTTCCCCCCCAATAAATCCGAGCTCTTTTCCTAGTTCCCATGATCTCAGACAGAATGGCACAGCTCAGGACAACAGACATCTCTGAACTTCAAAAACCTGACAGATGAAGACACAGGCTCTGTCAGAGCTGCTGCTGAAGATGTCCCACCCTGCCAGACACTGGGGCACCTGCACAGCCCTTCTCAAAGGACACTGAGCTGATGGGGCTGTTGATGGAGGAACACAAGTCTGGAGTCCACAGCAGGACACAGGCACAGGAACACACAGCAGAAGTCCTTCTGCCCACAGGATTTCTTCACTTACACCCCTCAGGCCTGTGCCTTGCCAGCACTGTCCCTTGGGGTGCACCCACCTTCCCTCTTGGGCTCCAGTATCAAGACTCCACGTTTTAAAGAGGCTGCAATGCCTGGCTGCTCCTGGAGCTGCACAGATGGCAGCCAGCACCAAGCCACACCTGCCAAGGGTAACAAGGATTTGGTCACGCTGGATCTTATCTGAGTGACGATGACGATCATCTTCCTTCTTGGGCAAAGCTCAGTAGCTCTGCAGCTGCTGCAGAGGGGAGCTGGGCAGAGGTCAGGAGCTTCAGCCTGCAGCCATTCACACCGGAGCGGGATGGCTCTGCCTGTCCCATCCCACAAACTCAGGTGTTCGGTCCCCAGGGAAGAGTTACTGGGAAAATACAGCTCAGCAACACGTACCCATCTCACGTCACCTTCTCCTCAAGCACTGGCATGGGCACACAGCTCACCTTCCCTGGACGCAGTGCAGCCACACTAGGTCCTGCCGATAGACAAGCCAGTCAGCTTTATTTTACAGCGAGTTAGACCACGTGTCCAGAGAGAAGACTTCAACATCCATCATGCTGTCAACACACGGGTCACTTACAGCCTAAATTCCCAGCTGGAAATGAGCTCAGTTTCCTCATCGTCATTTTACAGAGGGGAAGATGAGGCAGATGAAGGCACTACTCCTGCTCAGAGATGTTCTGCTGAAGGAGGTGGAAGGGTGTTCAGCTGCTATAGTGGTCAGGGCCACCGAGGTTTCCTCTTAAAATTACATAACAGTGAGATCTGCCTCCTCACACCTGCACCTCTCCCAGGCTCCTGCTACACCCAGCCAAGGGCTTGCAGCTCACCCACGGTCTGCTTCTAACCTTCCTTTTCCAGAGCTGGCTCACCTAGCTGTGCCCAGGCACAGCTGGATTTTTCCCCAAAGTTTTGCTTTCCGTCACCTAAACCACGTACCGAGCCACCCTGCAGTTCTAGGTGACACACCACACAGCCCCCAGCCCTGCTCCTCCAAAGGTCCACGGATACCCTGCTTGTTACTCTTCTGAAGACCCCGAGATAGGAAGCAATAAACTGCTGGATGCTGTCACTGACTGCACAGCTACAACAACTGGACTCGACGTTCTTCAAGCCTTCACTGCGCTGCTTTAGCCTTCATCCTGCACACCTGCTTTCAAAAAACCCTAGAAGAGCTCTTAAGAGCTCTCCCCTTATTTAGACTCTCGTCTCCTCTCCAGAAACACAAGTTGCAAAGACGTTGCTGTTCGCAGCAGAGGTTGTGTCACGGGCTGAGGCATCTGCCAGGGTCTTACCAGCATCACCAGCTCGGACCAGCGCTGTGCCCAGGCAGTGCTGAACCACCACAGCAGCTGTCAGGAGGCTCACGGCTCCCAGTCACCTTTTTAGAGGTCTCCTGCCACCCTCAGAACCACACCAACGTTTCCTGTGTGGCTTTCAGGTCATCCTCAAACATCCTTCTGAACCAGGCAGTCCCTGCCATGTGGATGGGGCCATTAACTGGTGCAGAAAAGCGATGCAGTGTCTTGTACCAGCAGAGAGATGAAAACTAGAGAGGCAGGGACAACAGCTCCTCCTTCAGATGACAGCTCTGCTAACCTCACAGCAGTCACACACCGCACTAGACAGAGAGCAGGGATGTGACAAGCCTCTTTGCTCTCCGTCTTGCTACTTAACAGATTTTCCTCCAGCTATGCCAACCAGATGAGAGCACTGGACCCTTCCAGAGCATTCTACCACACTTCATTTCCTCCAAAACAAACCTCTGATTAAAGTCCCAGTCTCCAAGAGCACCAGACACTGTTTGTCCCTGCTTTAGTGCTCTGCAGCACACAGTAGAGAGAAAAACATTTGGTTAAAAAGTCCACAGAGCTTCCCAACCAGAACGAAGCAGGAAAGTCCACTCTGGCTGCGTTCGAAACTTCCCGGTACCAAAACCTACACACAGCCCACGACAGCCTGAGCTCTGGCATCGTTCTCTCCCAAAGCTCATAGTACCTGTTGCTCCACTTGAGAAAAGGGAAAATACTGAGACTCAAGCCTTCCTGGCAGCTTATACAGACACGCAGAAATCTCCAAGACAATCAGAAAGCAGCATGAGAAAGCAAATTAAGGTTATTTTTTTAAAAAACAATCAAACAGGTCACCCCCTAGCACATATTTTTTTTTAAGTGTCTGGCTGGTGGTTTGAAAAAGCTCAGGGCTGGCAAACGCTTTGAACATACGGCCTCAGAAGAGCACATCGTGCTCCTTTGCCACAGCAGAGGCAGGTGGGGACTACGTGCTGGGTCCGCTCCGTGCTCCTCGCACAGCTGCAGACTGCGGGTTTGCTTGGCCAAGTGCACAATCGGGTCCTTGTGTAGGGAAATCCCTCCCAGCATCGGCCAAGAAATTAAAGCTTTAGGACACAGGACGGGGCAAAGAAAACACTGCTAGGAAAATATTAAGAGGGGTAATTGGAACATCAACAGCATCTCCCTTTGAAGCCGCTGAGCTATCAGTAGCTCAAAGGCTACGCGGGGACAAAGGACAGAAAGCCCTAATAATTGTTGCAGTTCTGCTCTTTTGAAGCGACAACAAAACGGGCCACACAAGATTCAGCCTTTCAAAGTATTTGCAGCTCAGGCTTTATGCGGAGAGCGAGCGAAGGCAGCTGGCAGGAGCCAGGGAAGATGCTGCTCTTCTCAATGGAAGATGACACATTTGCTACAGCTGAAGTTCTCAGCACCACCTCTAAATCCAAGACGAGCTCCTACAAGCAAGCGAGGAGAGGTGGGAGGATTTGGTCCCCAGAGCAGCCCTATCTAATCAAAAAGACTTAGGCAGTGAGTAACATGTGGGCTCTATTATGGAAACCAGACCTACATTATTGTACATGAGGATCAATATCTGCAAAGCTCGCTGACCATGAAGAGCATTGTGCATGGAGCTGTGCCCACATGATTTATGTTACTGCCAACTGTCCTCATCCCAGCAGTTTATTCTTGGAAGCTGCCTGGCCAAGTCACGCTGTCTGGGTGCTGCTGAAGACAGCCCTGCACACAGTCCTCCTTCACAACTCAGTCTCCAGACAGTCAATGGTAGGGTCTTGATTCCTTAGATGTATCAAATCAGGGTGGGGGAAGAAATTCTCCTATTTGATGGTGACAACACAGCCAATCAGACTTTCCAGTCAGACAGTTTATAGTATCCCACTTAGCTTGTTATGGCAGAGAGCCCAAAAGAAGAACGATGCTCTGGAAAATGAAACCACTGTTTGACCAGCAAGGTAGCTTTGGAGAGATTTTATACCACCTTACAAAGGATCCTAAAAAGCTACACCTCAAGCCTCACATTAGTCTCTGTGCAGCAGGATGACTTGGCAAAGAGAGGACGACTCCTCTTCAGCCCATGGCAGTTTCCCAGACCCTCCTCTGGACCACCTGAATTGGCCAAAGGACAGATCAGACTGATCTAAAAAAGCAATTTCTGTAGCTCTCAGGAGATGTAAATATATACCTAAGCAGGTATATACAGATGAATATATGATCCTCAGAAATAAATACAACCCTAGAACATGAAAAAGGAGATGCAATTGGCCCTGACCGTGGATAAGGCAAGGCCAGAAGTGACTGGCTTTCTGGGAGCCCCCGTGATGCCCAACAACCATCGTCTCCAGCAGAATAAGCCAGGACTCAGCAGGCCCTGTCAAAGCCGAGAGCTGTGTTTGGCTGGCCCTTCCTCCTCGGGGTATTCCTGAGCCCGACCCGTCTCCCTGTGTCCGAGGCTGGCGGTCGCCGGCCTCTTTTCCCCTTGGCTGTTTTCAGGAAGTCCTACAGGAAGGACCTGAGGTTCAACACACAAGTTCACCGAAGTGCATCACATGCACGCGGGATGTTAAAGAGAAAGACACTGCAGTCTTAGGAGGGGGAAAGCTCTGGTATTTTTTCCTTCCAAAGAGAAGGAGAAGCAGCACTCACACAGCTGCCACAGGGACCTGCGGCATCTTTACTGTGCAGTGTCATCTGCACCTGGACTGGCAACGAAGAGCAATCCCTCAATAAAGGATGCTGGAAAAAAAAAAAAAAAAAA
>WUAM01000167.1:990428-1018252 GCA_024336885.1 Actenoides hombroni | reverse complement strand
GGAAACAGGGGGAGCTGCGGGTCTCTCTCCCCCAAGCACCGTGGTGAAAGCGAGAGCTCTTCTCTCGGAGGAAGGAGTGACAGAGCAGGGGGCCAAAAGCACCGGGGAGCAGCCGGTCAGCACTAGGGACAGCCCAGCGCTGGCAGACAGCACATGCTTTTTCACACTCGGGTCTGAGCCTTGTGGGTACACAGCCCTCCAAGAAGTCACCAGGAAACAATTCCTGGGTCCTAGTGGTCAGAAGTGAAGTTTTTTTTCTCCTACCCCTTGAAAATCACCTTCCGACAGAATGGGCAGTAGGGCAGGCAGCAAACCAGGCCCGGCACACCACAGATGAGCTTACCGAGCACACCACAGACACGGGCTGTTGTGCATCAACAGAAAGCAGCTCTACGGTGTCATTCAGGTTGGGGGGATTAGATGCACAAGCAGTTCACCATTAGTCTTGTTAAAAGTAGCAAATATACCACAGGAAGGGGAAAAACCCAAATGGATTCCTGACTGCACAGCCCCTGTATGTGAAACAGTGGAATGGCAAGGGCTGGGGCTCTGGCAGAGCTCAAGAGAACGCTCCAAGGGCAACTGGACACCAAAGATGAACTTTGGTCCAGGAGCCTGACCTCTCAACCACCATTTAGCAGAGAGCAGACAGGCTGCCCAGCCACACACTTTGCTAAGAAGGGACTGCTAAAGGTGATTACTTTGTTCCTATGAACTTGACAAGTGGAGGCTAATCAGTGACTGCTGCCCAGAAGGTAACACAGGCCATGAGGGACACCTCCAACAAAGGCTTGAAGAATTCCAGTCAGCACTAGCACAGCAAATCCCTCCATATCCAATCCAGAGCCTGTCACAAGGCTTCCAGGGATTTCAAAGCAAGTCTTCAAAAGCAGCCTCAGCAAGAAGAGCTTCCCTACATTCTTCAGTCTTTGCAATCCATGATGAGCAAGAATTTCAAGCAAGTGCAAGAAACTTCTCTTGAGGAAGAGGAGGGCAGTTTGAGGTATTTTTGACACATCTGCAGCTCCTCTAGCAGAGCTTAAGTCTACAAAGCCGACAAGCCATCACCCAACAGCCAGTGAAATAAACACAGGCAAAGAAGGGGTTAATACAGAGTGGTGCTTTCCCAGTATCCATCCACACCCTGCCAATTAGCATAGGGAAAAGAGGAGTTTCCTCCTAAAGTCAGCCCTTGATATTTAAAGCCAGGCTTTGGTTTGTGGTTACAGTATGGAAGTGTACAACAGCTTCTCTATGAGAGGTCAATGTAAGAAACCAAACAGGAGAGGAGGTGAAACATGGAACGAAACTTGGGCCTTTTACCAGGCGCAGATGTTAAGTCTCTTGAAATGCATGGACCAGAACCAGCAGGCCTTCTGGATCAGAGCACTGGAAAACAGTGGCACCAGTCAGTTCTGATGCAGAAAGAGAACAGGAGATCTAGGGGATAAGAGAGTCGAGCTGCAATTTCTTAACGCCCTCTGTTGCCAAGAGAATTTTGTTTCATAGCTTAGTGGTTTACACAATCACTCAGTGGTTTTACCAGTCCAGGAAGAAGGGATTAAAAAAAAATAAAAAATAACAGTTGCATCATTTTCTCCACCCATATATGAACACAAACAAGGCAGAGTCAAAAGGGCAGCAGCTTGCAAGCGCAAGATTTTCCTCACCCAGCTTTGCCCCTCACAGATGTTTTGCTTCTGGATGAAATGCCTTCATTTCTTGCCACTAAGTCTCTGTATGTTCTTGCCAGTTGCTCTGTGTGCATTAGGGATGAGAGAGAAGCATTTGGCAAGCTAAGCAGCTGTGCATGTGCCATTCCCCCAGAGAAGGGAGCCCAAAGGAGTGGAAGGAAAGAAATCCCACACCAAACCACAACATAAACACCTTTTCTCAGTTCCAGTTCTCAGCACATTCATCCCACTCCCACTAACTGCCAGGAGCTTGCTGCTGGCTGACTCCGACTGGCACGACGTCCAGCCAGCAGTAAGCTTCTTCCACAGGCTTTAGGCAATCATAGGACTGACTTGTTTTATAACCCAAGACTCCTATTCTGGTTTCAGAATCCTCCATGGTTTTCCCCCCGCTTCCTGTAGCAACACCCCTGTTCCCTAATTACCTTAACTATGTGAAGCTTAAGACTAAATCTGAGGGCAGAAGCACAGGGCCGCTCAGTGAGCTGTGCAGGCCCTTGTGTTAGACAGGTAGGTTACATCTAGGGAGCGGGGTGATACTCCAGTCACGAGTTCCCATTTGCACTGGTGTCTCCTGGACGATTGGTTAACACCACAGCTGCCCAGTTTCTTGCCTCCCAGCTTGCAACGGCCGCTGCGGGCAAGTCCCGAGCCTTGTTGCAGTCTCGAGCGCAAACACTCGAGCCCGTGCCCAGTGCCCACAACTGTGCTGGCAGGAAACAGCACCCACCACCTCACCCACGCTGCTCCTGCAGGGATCAAGCAGATTCACCACTTTCTCCAGCTGTTAGTAGAACTACTGGGGTTATTTTCCATTTCTAAATCAAAAGGTGCAAAAGAGAGTCTATTATAAATCACTGCTCCCTGTATAGGCTACATAACGGGGTGCGGGTACCCTGCCCTGCTCCACGGCAGCGACGGCGTACGCTTGCTTTGGCCAGTGGCAGACTGGTTGTGCTAGGGGAGGTAGAAGACGCTCACGAAGCCAGACACGCTGCACGGAAAGATACCAGGAGCTGGTTTTGTGTCATAGTGCAAGGACTTAAGCTGAAGTATGTGCAATCCCCATAGGAAGCCACATCTCACCCTGTAGAGAAGAGAGTTCACTCTTCTGCACAGCAAGGCCCAAGCAGGCCCCCAGTGAGAAGGCAGGACCTTACCAGGCACAGTCCTGCCCTGCTACAGACCCACCAGTGCTGGGTTTTTTATGAGACAAGACAAAAGTAGCCAGTTCCCAGCGGGCTGCACGTGGACTGACACTCCTGACTTCACTCCCACGTCTCCTGCTCCTGCTGCCACCAGCTGCAGAGCTGTACCCGCCAGCCCTATCGGGAGCCAGGCACACTGTGAGGCTGGCACAGCCACAAGCCTAAATCCTTTTCACTCCAAAGCCTCAATGTTCAACCTCTTTGAGCAGAAGATAGAGCTGAGCCCCAGCCCAGCAGGAGATCCCTGCTCTATCACCCACTTGGAATTGCCTTCAGTTGCACGGTCCCTCAAGGAGCACAGCCTGACCCCAGTCAGAGGCAGCCGCCTCCCCAGCACTCGCTGTGACGCTTCACCGCCAGCCACTCCAAAATAACATGCCCTGCACAATCTCACCTTCCCACAAGCACTCCACATTGCTTCAGCTGCTAAGCTGATCCCAAGATAGTCAGGCTGAACTTTTCCAGGGCAATCCCACACTAATTCCATTCACAGTGACAGGAATGGAGCCTCTAATTCAACATGTTTCCCCTGGAAAAAAAAAGCCCTGTCTAAATTACTTCTTTAAAATAAGCTCACTGACTTACTTAGCACTTACGAGTTCAAGCTGCAGCAGTTCCATGAGGGCAAAAACCAAAAAAAGGAGAGACCATGACCACATGAATCAGGACCAGTATGTTAACTGCCCTAGGTGTCTGCAGTCCTGGTGCAGTCTGCAGCAGGGCCAGCTCTGGATTCCAGTGGGGATGCAGTTAAGGGACAGAGGAAAGGGTGCGGCTTCAGCAAAGAAGAAAGGCAAGATGAGATTTGGAAGCCATAAGAAAAATTGGTTTGGCAAGAGGCTACCTCATCTTTCAGTCCTACAACGAGCTAAGGGATGTCAGATGGCTTAAGAAAAAACACAAGACTCGTGCTCTAAAAACCAACAGGAAGCTAAAAGCTGTATGAACTTGAGAGCGTCATCTACGTCCTGATGATTTGGCAGTTAAGAGCCAATGGCAATTCAAAGTGCATTACTGGGGAGAGCCCAGCTGGGACAGCATCAGCCCGGCCCCGGGCAAGGGCCAGGCCTCAACACAAGTCTCGAGCAAGGAATCAGCCCACGTGCAGCTCTCAACACAGAGGTCCCTTGCCTGGCCCAGCGGGCAACAAGTGGCTACAGTCAATTCCACCAGTCTCCATCCCAGGGAAGTCCCCTTGGCAGCATATTCAGGAGCACAGGGCAGGCTGCTGCTGAGGGATGAGACTGGTCCCACTGCTGTCTGCTCCCCTCCCCACCCCCCCTCAGCCCCTCCCGGGAGCAGGCTCAGAAGAGCGGCAGGCACTCTTTCGCACAGTCCAGAGGGGGAAGCTTTATCTGAAACCCTTCCTGAGGGAAGAGGGAGGCCTGCATGTCCACATTGATGCAGAGCAAGCCCAGCATGAGCTGGCGCTGGTACTCCTCCCACTTCATCATGACATCAGACAGGGAACGGTTGCTTCTCATCCATATAGGCAGTGCTTCTCCACAGGGTGGTGCGGAAGAAATGGGCAGGCTCTGGGGGCTTCCAAGCTCAAGGTGGTAGTAAAGCCTGCAAGGCAAACACGTGCAAAGAATCAGAACATGGGAAGACTCGAGCAGGTCACCAGACCACAGCTCCACCACCACAGAGCTGTTCTGTTCTACCACTGCCAGAAGACTGTGTGTGCCCGTTTCTCCCCGCTTCACATATCCTGATTATTCAGACCATGAGCTCCTGCTGTAAGAATCACGCCCTTGTACTGGGATCTGAATCACAGCTGGGCCCTTCTGCCTCCTGCTGCAGTAGGAAAGTTTCCTGTCCTCATCCCAGCAACAGTCTTGCCTCAGCCTTAAGCTACGGCCTACTGCCTGGAGTAAGGTTCAGAAGTGCAGGGACATACACAGGCCCAAAGCACTCGGGTTCATCTGGAAACCCTCTGGTGTCTCCTGGCCACCCTAGTGCGTCCCCACCCCAAACCAGGCCTAGGTCTTGAGGCAGAAAAGGTCACCTGAACACAAGTACCTCTTGGAAGGAACTTTGAGGGGGCCCTGGGCCAGCAAATGCCACACAGACAAGCACCGCTGTCTTCTATGGGGAGCATGGAATAAACCAGCACATTGTTTTAGTTAGAGCCACATCTGCCCTACTGCTGTAGGAACAGTTTCATTACAGGGGCTGCCCTGTAATGGGAAGAAGGAAGGTGACCATGTGCTGAGTCTATTCAACAGTTAAGGGAGCCAAGAGACCATGGATGATATTTGCATTTTAGGCTGGGCAGTAAATCCTTCTGGTCAATTTGTGCATCACTTGCTCTGCTCCAGTGGAGTCTTTAGGAGCCAAAGGTGGAAGGGGAAAGGGGGGACTGCTCCTGAGCAGTGCTGTGGAGAAAAACAGCCATACCTGGCTGAAAGATGGCTGCCCAGTTTCTTCTTGGCTTTCTTCACAAGATAGTTGCAGATTTCAGTTATCTGTTCCCTCATCCATCTAATATCCTCAGGGATATCTGGGAGCCATTCCAGCAATCTGGGAAGAAGCAGGAGACAAGCATTAGTTGCCACACAAAGGATAGGATGAAAAGAGCTCCCATTTTGCCTCCTGTCAATGGTTACTCAATACTTTTAGTGACAAGTGCATCAAGAGCCATTTACACCACCACTCGTAGAATTAAGGGGGAGAAGCTGTGAAGGCTGAGAACAGCCCAGGAACTTACTCTTCACATTTTGTGTCTCCACTTTCCATATTATCCACATCATCAGTTTTCATATTTAGAAAGTGTTTTTCCATAAGCTGTTCCATCACAAACTATCTCCTTCCAGAAACTGTTGGTAGGGTCCTTTGTACTAAGAACCATCCTGACAGACCTGTCTTCCCAGGACTGAGGGCATAGAGCTGGGAATGGCTGGGGCAACTCTATCCCTCGCTCCAGGAGGAACCATCTCTTGTGTGGTTCCTACTTTCTTCCTTGCCCTCCCAGTTCAGAAGTCTCTCTCCAGGCCACAAAATTTATCCTCATTTTCTAGGGTAAGTTCCAGCCCACAGCCATGGTCCTTCAAGCTGGAAGCATTGGCTGTAGCTAAATGACTCATGAAGGCAGGAGAAGTTTTGGGGTTTGTGGTATTTTTTTTTCATATGCCTGGTAAGCAGCAGGAACTCTTTCTCCAGGAACTCTGGCACTCCACAGTTAGAGGGGATTCTACTCTATCCATTCCTGCTTCAGCAGCTTCATCAAAGACTCCTCTACACTGGCAAGAGCACCACTGAGGGAACCAGCCAAAGGCCCACCTGACAGTGAAGGAAACTGCTGACTCCAGAGGCAGCATGTAGGGGACCATCATTGCCGTGGCCACACGTATAGGCAGCATGTTGGTGATGCCAGTCATGAAACTTCTTCTTTCAGCACAAGCCTCCAGAAGAGCTGAAGACAAAAAAAGAACATGGCTGAATACACCCAGTGGGACGATCCCCTCCCTTGCCATACCCTAGAAGTTACCCATCCTTAAGTGTCCCCTCTCCACCTTCCACTTCTTAAGGAAGTCTTGCTCAGGGTAGTAATTCTCCAAGCACAGTTGAGAACAGCAGCTTTAGCTTTATCAGACCCCCAAAAGAGCAAGCAACAAGATCCCCTCCTCTCCTTACTATGCAGGAGACTGTCCAATGAACCAATCTCACCCAATTCAACCCCCACAGGACAAGCCCCAACTCCACCTAACCATCAGCAGGTGACAGGTCAGTCCCTGGGTGTGGCCAAGCCCAGCCACAAGCAACACCCACACATCCCAGTAATCCTCTGAAGTGGACTGGGCAGCACAGAAGATTGTCTGGGCTTTTCCCCTTTGGATAATACCTTGGTTCAGTCTGGGAGGCAAGTGTTCAAAGATGTGCTCTTCAACAACAGCAAGGGCAGTGTTGTCTTCTAGTTGGTCCTCAGCTTCTGCTTCTTCCTCTTTCTTCTCTCCTGGGGGAGCTTCTATGGCAAGGAGAGGGCGGGCTGGACTCGGACGATGAAGGAGACCTAAGAAGAGAAGTCATTTGTAAGGATGAGACAAACAGTGACCACAGCCAGTTAGAATCCTTGCTGCTTTAAGATCATCTACTCTTTCCCCACCAGGAATTCTAACTTCTCCCCGTAGGGTGCTGTTTGGGGGGGGCGGTTTGTTGCTATAACCTGCCAGACCCCAACCTTGCCGGCAGGATTTCCCTCCCGCAGCTTAGCCCAGTACTGAGGAGTGACCGAATGTGCTTGATGTGCTGTAAACTGACACTAGGTGGCATCAAACACACACTCAACCTGCCACAACCTGACGCACCGCTCGGTTTTGTCCTTCCACCTTTCATAGGCACCGCTGACTTATCCTCAAAGCCAAGACACAAAGCCTGGCCCAGAAGGGCCAAGTCAGTGCCCTCCCTCTCCCCGCGAACAGCCGGAGCCTCACCGTTCTTCTTGAGGAAGTGCAGTGCATCCCGGTATCCCTGCTTGCACATGTCCCGCAGCACCTGCAGGCAGGGGAAGGCAAGAGAGGCTCATTTGGAGGCTGTCTGGCTGAGCAGAGCAAACATCCAGCTCAGTGCTGGCTTTAGAGCAGTTGTCCTGACTCCTGAGCCAAGGACAAGTCTCATTCTTGTCAGACCTTCCCAGGCTTTGGGCAGGAATGGGAGGTATAACATGAATACATTGGATATGGGAATCAAAGGGTGATTCAGACTGGAAGGGACACCCAGAATCCTACCCAAGTACAGGCTTAGAGGTGCACCCACCTCCTTTCCCCATCTAGAGCTGACGCTGCTGTGGGCAGCCTTCAGCCAGTCAGTCTGACAAGCAGCCCAGAATACTTTGCAGCAGATGTCAGGAAGCGTCACTGGGTTTGCAGATAAAGCCAGTTAAGACTAGAGAGGGGGCAAGAAAATCTTGTCCCAATAGCTGGGTAGACGAACACATGCTTATTGAGCCCAAACAGCAGAGCTGTCTGAGGCTGGGCGTGCTCAGGAGCACACAAAGCTGGCTGCAGCGTCACCTGCTCCCCCTGGCACTTTTTAGGGGACAGTCTCTGGCTGCAGGCTGGCAGCTCCATCCTGACCTTCAAGCACACGTTGGTTCTGATGGCAGGTACATCCTTGTTTACAAGCCAGCCTGATCTCCTGGCAAATGCTACTCTGGAGTGACACAGGAATACTTCCCAAGCAACTGCTACGACCTGAAATCCAGATCTCCCAGCAGCAAAAGAAAACCAAGCCACCTATAGAACCTTGTGCAGATGGTCGAGGTTTGCCAAGTCACTGGGTTGATAATGTCAAGGTTAAAAAACAGACAAACAAGAGACAAGAACCTAACAGCATCTGGAATCTTCTGCTTTAGTTCACAGCACAGCCAGGGCACGTCTACAGTCCCCAAGTCCTGGTGCTGCCAGGAGGAACCTCACCTGTGGCTCCGGAGGGAACAGGGCTTTTGAAAGGCGGTAGAGGTTGCGAAGGTTGAACTGGATGCTGGTGTTGGTGACTCTCAGCTCATGCATGTTTGTGGAACTGTCCCGGGGACAGATATCGCTCTCTCCCGAGAACGGAGACACGGTGATCGTGTTCTTCAGCTCGTAGCGGGGCAAGTTGTCAGAGATCCCTCCATCAACGTACCTCTGAAATCAAGACAAATGAAAGACTCTTCATTCTCGTAACCACCAAGCATGTTTTGCACTCTGTGTGCCCATTCTTATTTATGCCAACAACACGGGGAGAGAACAGAGTACATCCCCAGCACTGGAGGAGGCAAGACCAGCAACAGCACAGCTGCCTTGTCTACCATCTCCTTTTGCCTCTCTTCCTACAGTTAAGTGTGTTGGCCACAAGAGAGACCAACTTGTTGCTCCAATGAGAAAGGCATATTCACTTGTGTGACCACTGACTTGCATCTCCTTCGGGGTCCAATTAAATGACAGGACACACCACCCACATGCCGTGGTAACAAGCACTCATCTAAGCTCTCACACTGTGCCTTTTCTCACTTGTGTTTAAAATGTATAAGCTCAGACACAAGCCCCCACTGTCAGAAGGTTTGTTATATCTCAGAGTAAAACCAGCTAACATGTTGCTAGCTGGCTTATTGAGCAGCAATCCCACCACGTGCATACACACTGGGAACCTACTTGCTGCAGGGTGATAACAGAGGGGTTTGCTCTTAACACACACCCTCTTATCAGAGAATGTTCTGTACCTGGGTACCACAAACACATCTGCGTTACCCTTGCAGGAAGGGCAGCCCCTGTAGCATGTACTCATTCAGGGAAGTACTGTATTTGCACAAAGAGCTGAGCAAGACAATCCCTATCAGAGGTCCCTGGCAGAGTGAGCAATGCACCAGAGATAAAAGGAACTGGATGCTGGTGAAGCCAAAGGAGCAGAAGCTCGAGACTGTTGCAGAGCAACAACTCAAGCTCTTGAGAACCTTGGTTACAAGAGTCCTGCTGACTTTGTATCAGGGTTGATGCTGCCATTTACTGCCTGGGACGCTTCCCTTTGGACAGGTTCAAACACAAATCCTCACACAAGAGCTACACAGCCCCATAGGAGCAGCTGTAAGGTCTCTCAGCTCCCTGCTGGGTGCAGAGCCAGGCTGGCAGAGGGTGATCCCAGGCAGAGCACTGAAATGCTGATCGGAAGAGGAGGGGCTCCATCCTGCATCCTGCTTGTCCTCATCTGACAGGCAGACAGACCACCAATACTGGTCTTCCGCGGCACAGCGCCTAGGAAAGGATCGGCTGCTTTGCCTGGAGGGTGCTGCAGACTTTGTTCTCTCTTAGTCCAGATGGCAGAAAAGCTCTCGAAGTGGCCTGGGGAACAGCTCACAGGCTCTTGGGCTGAAAGCAATCCAATTCAGCTAGTGCTATCAAAACAGCAGGGGCAGAGTGGACTGCACAGTGGCTTTCTTCAGGGCAAACTAAACTTCGGGGCTCCCTCTGCATACAGGTCAAGGGAGATGGCTTGTGATTCCAGCTGCAGGCTACAGCAAGCAGCACGAACTCATCACACAGCACATTTGATCCTCATGTCAGGCCCTGTTCAGCAAACACAGTGTCAGGATGGACACAGTTAGAGACTCCTGCTCCACCTGGATTTGGGCAGTGAAGACAGTGGAAGGATGGGATAGATTAAACTCAGGAAGCTCACCCTCTCGTGAACAGGAGCACCCATCTGACTGACAGGACACTTTCTAGACAACAGAGGTGCCAAAAATCTGTTGAACCCTTGCCCTCTTTTAAAGTGGGTATCAGTTCTCCCTAAGCCTCAATCAACTGTGACAAACTGTCCTTGTCATCATCCCCCCAAAGCTGCTCCACTGAAAGCCACACTAGGCCCAGCTAGAGCTGACTGACTACCTCTGCAAGGAGAAGCTCAGGCCAAAGGGGAAGAGGGCCCAGCAAAGCAGGCAGCACCCACTGGGTTTGAAGACGATGAAGGTCAGTGCCTTGGCCACTTAACCAAGACCACGCTGGTTTTGGGGTGAGGCTGCAGAAACACCCCTTTCCCTGAGGGTCGCAGCAGGAGTGCACAGAGCCCGTTGGAAAGGAGGCTTAACTACCCTAAGGCTGGCAGGCAGAGCCTGTTCTTGCTGCATAGAAATCTCGGAAGACCTGTGCAGACTCCGCTCTCTGGTCCACCACTCCCCAAGGAAGGCCAGTTACCATTCCTCACTCAAGATCAGCTGCCACTTCCTTGGATTTTCCTGAAGGTCCAGCAACCCAAGCCTGACCACCCTCCTGCAAAGCCCCTAACTGCCTGCCAGCAGGAGCAGCAGCAGCTGTAGTCCTCGTTCAAAACCTTCTCCCAGTCTCATACCCAACTTAATTTAACCTCTCCCCTCAACAGCCCCCACTTCAGAGACACAAAGCCCTGTGATTTTTCTGGGGAAGAGGTGGGAATTAATTTCCTCATCTCATAAATTCCCTCCCCACCTTTCCCCATGAGGGGCCTTGGCATGAGAAGTCACCCCTCAGTGTGCCAGGGCAGCTGCACATTCCAGAAACCCTCACGTTGTCCACAGTTTGGGAATTCTGAGATTTTGTCTGATTCACACTGGCCTCAAATGGCTCCAAAGAGGTGGCAAGAGCCAGGGCTATCGAACAAAAACCCTGCCAGTTGCTGAGCCAGTGCCAAACCATTACTGGTTCTGTCATCTCTCTGAAGGGCTGGATGTTGGACATTTCTTCCAGGTCATTTCCCTGCCCAACGTGCTTGTCTTGCACAAGCCCAAACCAGCCAAGCTGCATATTGTGCAGAAGCAAGACTGACCTCGCTTTTAGGACACAGGTTGCACATACCTCAGTAGCAGTTCTCCCTCTCCCTTTTGACTAGTTAGTTTGCAAAGAAACTGCCTTTTAATGTGTACATTTGTTAACCCCTGCAGCACAAGTGGAGTCCAAGCTCAGCTGAGGCCCTTCAGCACAACTACAGTATTCAGAGATGCTCCATCTCCGCACAGCTTTCAAATGTTTCCATTTCTAACATGCAAACACAAAAGGGAGAAACTGCTCTGGACAGCCTTGGGCAGGATGTTAAAGCAAGCTCTGGAAGGTAGCAAAACATCATTCTCAGAGGAAGGACAGGAAAAACTCTTCCATGGAAAAGAGGTCTGGTATCAGCACCACTAGTTAAGGCCCCACAGAAAGTGTCAGGCATGTGGGAGGGGGACCACACTCATGATTTCTATCCTGGACCCAAGTTCTTTCCACATGCAGAGGGCTGGAGCCTCAGGGCTGGAGAGCATCGTACCAAGCAGCCAGGAGAGTCCCCAGATGGCTAAAATTACTGTCATGTTAAATCTTCTAACCTTCAGGACACGTAGAGCTGCAGGCCCAGTGGAAAGAAGGGACATGCACTGTTGGAAGTTGTTTATTTGGGAATGTCCTGTGCCTCTTCAGGCTAACTGCTGCCAGCACATGGGTAATAAGACTGCCAGAACTGAGCACCAGCATTTCTGCTGCCTCATTCATTAGTATGTGATTTAATGAAGGAGCATCTTAAGAGTCTTACTTACCACTCCACGCAGGGTCGGAGGTATCAGCCCACAGTAGACAGGGATAAAGGTGCTGCAGACACAGGCCTAAGGGAGAAAGATCCAGAATTTAAGCAGCAGATCAAAGCCTACTGAACCTCTCACTCTTCTCAGAGCACCACACCAGCACATGCTGACCACTATACCACAGGCAGTCCCCGCCCAGCCCTCTGCAGCAAGCTGCTGTTCACCTGGATCAGCTCCTCCTTGGAATTGAAGTCCGAGAGGATCACGTTTTCTCCATCAGAAACTCGTGTCAGGGAAATACCCAAACGTCCTGCTGCAACCTCGTGCCCGTTCTCCGGCACCGTCTTGGACAGGCAGAGCCGAATGATCTTCACCAAGTTGAAAGATGGGTGAAGAGGGCCCAAGAATCTCTTCCGGGCTTCTTTTGACACTCGAATGATGCTGGCACCAGCCTCACCTGCAATGAGAACAAGAAAAAGGCACCGTGAGATCATAGCAAAACCAGCCTCCTCCTTTACAAAGTACAGCACGGAAAAGCCTCATTCACAGCTTGACTCAGAGGTTTCTCCCAGTGGCTGACACACAACTCCAGGCGAGAGGCTGTTAGGGGCACTGTTACAGAAGTTTGCTGTCTTGGCCCTCACACTCCCCTCATCTTACATATTCTTTATAAAGTCAAGTACATCTGGCAAAGGCCTCACACCTTGTCTTAGATCCCGTTTCGCCGGCCAGTGCAGGGCTGGTAAAAACAGACTAACAAAGAAAACAAGGGAGGTGCTTTCACAGCTTTCAGTTTATGGTTAAATCCACTTCAAAACAACTTTTATAGCCCGTGACACGAAAAAAAGTCATTTGTGTGTAAGCAAAAGTGCCAGTAAGCAGGAATGTCAGTCATGTCTCAAGTGAGCGAGATGGACATTCCACTCCCTTAGGGAATCAGTGATTTAGTGCCTCCTGCAGAGTCTTTGGTGTCCAGTCCCTTCCATGTCCGACTCCACAGCACTAAGCAGGCTCCGATGGCAAGCAGGACTCCCAAAGGCCTGCTTCACCCCTTCACACAGTGACCCAGCTGCCTTTGGAGGAGATGAGACATCCCATCTGCACAAAAGGGAAGGCATCTGCTAAGCCCACAATCTCACAGTCACGAGGAGCCCGATCTGGCAGGAGCATCAGAGCTCTCCAGTGGGAAAGGAGATGGGGCAAACAAAACAAAAACATCAGCCCAAGCCAAATCCCTCGCAGCCAGCACGCTGCCCTTTGCACACACTGACTGCTGCTTCCACACGCAGCTCCTGGCCATGGTGAGGTACCAGACAACAGCTCCTCTAAGCACCAGCCAACCACTGCACTCCTGGGGACATCAGGAATATGTGTGTGAGAAGAATACTCTGAGGGGAGGAATTAAAGACCACAGGAGAAGAGACATGCTGTCACAAATAGAGATTTCTCTCCAATCAAGCTGAATCTCCTCCCGTAACCAGACGAAAGGCTGTTGGTTCAAACCAACTGGAAATCCCCGCAGTTTGCTTCCCACCCAGTCTGCAGTTGCAGAAAGGAGGCAGCAGAATGAAAGAACCCAAGTTAGGCCCAAGTTAATAAATAAAAGGGAGATAAGGGCGACACCACCCCCAGAGCTGTGTTGACACATCCCACTCTTTTGCAACACACGTGTGTCAGCAACATGTTTTCCATTGACACAGCCTGGGAACGCCGTTCTGTGCTTAGGAAACCCATCAACACCAGTACCTCAAGCACGCACAGAACTGGACCCTTGACCATGACCAGAGACTCGGGGGTCAGGATTTTAGGCACTGTGAAGTACCAACTTAGCAGAAAATCCAAGTTCCCCCCTCTGAAGCAATTTTTAGCGCTATAATCCCAGTCTTTTGCTCTGGCCTAGAGCAATGTTTAGCAGGCTAATTCTGATCTCTCTTACTCAATTAGCAGTAAGCCATTGAGCCCAGCCTGCTCCAGATAGCAGCCACATGGTTCAACATCCTCCCCAACACAAGGATGCCTCACAGAAGCTACATCTTATCAGTGCCCACAGCACTCCCCAAGACGCCTCCGTGTCTGACAAGGGGAGGAAAGACACACAAATGCAGTTCTGTTGAGCTTACAGCTGTTTGGGCTACGATGAGAGGCTGGAAGCATTTGAAGAACAACAAACCCTGAAGTCCCAGCTACGCCAGGAACACACCGGCTCAGCATTGGAGGGGAGGCTTTAGTTGCAGCTCTCTGCTCTATCACCACTTCACAGCCAAGAGGGCGGAAGAAGAATTACTGCTAATGAGCAGTTTCATTCTTTCCATACTTTCCAGGGATTTGTTGGTTGGGGTCCTTCTATAGTCGTGCTCTAAGGAGGTGCCGAGGTGTTGCAGTTTAAGGTCACCTGGGATGCCACTGGACTTGCAGCAAAGCCGAGCGCAGAACGGCTCCGGGGGAAGAGCCGGGCACAGGGTGATCTGCAGCAACACCAGCCTTCCTGGAAACAAGGCTGGCTGAGGGTTCAGCCAAAGGAGTCAGGTTTACATAGCTCGGTCCACGACAGATGACAAGCCCTCTTAGAAATGCCTTTGAGAAGAGAGCAAAGAGGAGAGAGCGTTTTCAGGCCGTTACTAACAGACGTGCTCTTCCAGGAAAAGCAGCTCAGGTTCTGCCCGCAGCCTGCCAGGGGGAGAGGCTGAATGAGAGGCAGTCAGGAGACAGGTCCTGCTGCAGTCAGCCACAGGCTGTCAGTTATTACTGGGATGAGTCCAGTGCCAATCCCAGTCCACAGAAAAGTTTCTTACGTTTTTGGATTGATCCTGTGTCCTGAATCACCAGATCCATGTGAAAAACCTAAACTAAGCTCCTATGTACTAAGGGGCAGAACAAGCCCTAACAATCGGTATTGGTTGCTGGGAAAATGTATCATTTTTCTCCCAGCAGCCAATTAATTCAGCAGTCCTCGCCGTACAGATTTACTAAGCCAATATTCCTCTAAAAACTACAGTAATATGCAGAATATTCCATTAGAAAAGCCATATCCCCCTTCTTCCCTTTCCCCACCAGTGCCCCAGTGGGTGCTGCGATACAGGAACCCGAGCACTGCGGGGCCATCGGCCTTATCTGGATTTCAGCCGCGGTGACGCAAAGGAGCACCGGGCACTCGTGTCCTGAATCACCCCAGCACGTCCCTCCCCAGAGCAGGGAGGCCAGCTGCCCCCCCTCTGCTGCTGCATCCTCCCATCCTCCTGCAGAGGCTACAAAGGGCCAGGTTATGTTACCTGGTGGAAAGCACCTGAAGGCAGCTGCTACTTCATATCTCGTTTTCAAGCCAGCTTCACATTAGCTTCTTGATACAGCAAGACTCTTCCCTTGAAGAGCTGGCTTTCACTCCCACCAACCATACTCATTTCCAAAAGAGCCCAGTATCTCAGTCCCTACTGCCTCACGTCCCCTGAACCACCCTCCTCTAAGCCAAAAAGCATTCAAACAGCATGGGCTAAGTGTATACAAACACCTCCAGCTACAGCAGCTGCTCTGCCCCCGGACAAGCAGAAGAGCTGAAGATCTATCACCTCAAACTGATGTCAGCCAGCCTGCTGGGAAGATCTTTAACCACAGCTACGACTCCCGAGATGAAACAGGAAGGCTCTCTGAAGCCTGTGCAATAAGGGCGAGGACCATTGCAAGGCTGAACACCCCATGGCAAGAGGCATGGTGACTGGGGAGGAAGGCCCTCTTCAGACCTGCACCTTCAGCAGCAGGACTTTGGCACCAAGGGCACCACGATGCTCTCCTGTTGACATGAGACCATGGTGATATCCATTTGCCAGCTAGCAAGGGGACAGTTGACGCATAGAGTATTTTAAGTGGAAAAAAAAAAAAAGCAAAGCATAAGACAAACAAAAATAGGAGCAGAGCAGGCTGAAGAGGGAGGGGGCATTCTGGACATTCCACCACCCAGCAGCTCCTGTGACTCCAGCTCACGTGTGACACTGCAGCTCGCTCTGGAAGAGCTCCACATCAGCACAAAGATCACCCTTCACGCCAGGCCATTCCTGCTCCCTGGCTAGAGCAGCAGGAAGCAGGATGCAAGTCTGAAGGCAAGGCTCTCCAACAGGAATGGAGAACAGAGGACGTGCAGACAGTGGATGAAGGTAGGGCCAGCATCTCCTGTCCCTGCTGGTAGGGGGCACAGACAAGAGGTCACACCCTAGACTGCAGATGCCTGGACTACAGGGGTAGGCGTGCAGGTCCTCACTAAACCTGCTTCTCATTCAACACCAACAAGAACTCACATGGACTCCTTTCTACACACCAGCACCGCAGGAGGCATCACACTTCTCTCCTCGGTCCCATCACCCAGCTAAGGCTCTGGACTGGCCAGACACACCAATACCAGCAGCTCTGAAGGGAAGCGAGCTAGCAGAAGGAAGTGAAGGAGCTTTTGCCATTCTTCCTTGAGAGCCCGATACCTTTGTAGCTTGGGATGGCACAACCAGGCTATTTTGACTGCAATGTTTTCAGGACAGGAGCTGGCTCCTGTGCATTGTAACCAGGGATCTCATTCCTGAGCTGCTGAAGTTCTGCTCAGCTATCTGCTCGAGTTGTAGTTGCCTGATACTCAGCACAGATGCTCCCTGCAAGACTTTTCACCTACAATCTTCGTGCTTTGCTTTCAACTCAGTTTCTGAGAATCACTGGAGTTCTTCTCGTTTCCTAGTTGTTGATCCCAGTCCTGATCTGAATTTAGGAATAGGACGAGTCAGAAGGAATTTATCAGCATCATCTCCCTCAAGGTCAATTCAGTTTGGTTGCCTTACCCTTGCTAGTTCAGCTGTTGCCATACCTCATCCAGGGAAGAGCTAAAAAGCCAGTCTCTAATGATGAGCATGGCTTTCAGGAGAGCTGCCCCATGTTCTTCCTGGGCAGAAATCCCCAAGCTGCTCCAGCTCCTGCCTCTTCTCTGAGCCCTGAGAGTAAGTAATGCACATGCTTTTCCCGCCTGACCTCTCCCAGGAGATGATACAGCCCTAATCACAACGCCAGCCCCAAAAGGCAAAGCTGTAAACAAGAGGCACCAGAACAAACGTTTGCAAGCTGACATCTAGAAAATGGCTAACAAAGGACTTTATTGGCTGTTCCTTGGCCCCAGGGTGCAGGTACAGTGACCCAAGGAGAAGCCCAGTTCCTGTGGGCAGTGACTGCAGTTTGTCAAAGATCCCACTGCTTAGCTGGACTTCTGTTCCTCTTCCCACACTCACGCTGAAGCAAACTGGTTTCACTCCTTGTCCCAAGAAAGCAAGAAATAGCCACACCTTCAGCCAAGCTGAACCTGAGCTGACTTGTCCTGAATGGGAACCTGACCCGAGCCCTTCTCCGACTGCCTCTCAGGGAGGCTGAGTGGATGTCAAAGGTTGGCCCAAAGACACATTCATGCCAGTGGGAGATGAAGTGAGAGCAATGTCTCATGATCTGCCCCGAGAAGACATTCAGGTGATTGGTGCACCCCAGAGCTGGTGACAGCTCTTTAATTCCAGTGACAAATCCTGGACAGATGCCTAAAAGCACTGGGCATGGAAAGGTCACCTATCCCTCTCCTGCCTGAAGCTGTAGAACTCCTACTATTTAACTCTAGGAAAACCCACCCATTGGTAAGCAGCTGAGGCTGGCAGCTTGCAGAGGAGCCTTTAAAGGCACCCATTCTTTTCACATCTCTGCACATCTTCCTGTAAGCCAGTAATGTTGAGTAACACCATGTACCAGAACAAGCTGTTTTTCTGGGAACTTCCCTAATTCCTGTTGTTCAGAGGTATATTTATTATATTTATTTTAAGGTTTTCACACAAGCCTTCACTCCTCCTATTTTGCCATCAGGTAAAGAAACAGCTCAGCTGACTTGGCTCCAAATAAGAGATACAGAAAGGAAGCTTCTCCTTGTTTCAGCAATACATAGGTAGCAAACACAACTGCCCCCACAGCACTCAGCCTGCAGCCAGCCCTACTGCTTGACCAGGGGCTGTTCCCAGAGGCACCAACCCTTCCCATCAGGGCTCTGGGCAGGGATTTAACTCCAGAGCTCAATGAGCAAATGATTTTGCAAAGGGGATTTCTTAGAAAGCCTGGCCACCAGCTCTCAGTAACGCTCTCTCCTGTCCCTTACTCGTAGGTAAGGATTCCATACCCTACTGGAGGAACTCCCAGGGATCCCTACCAGACTGTGGTTGACCTTACAGGTGGGGCAGGTGGAAACACTGAGAGGAAGAGACAACTTTTCAAGCAGGGCCAGCTCTGGCAGCCAGAGGCAGATGCTGAAGGAAGGGCTCAGCCCACACCACTTTCTGGCTCAGCTTCTCAGCGCTCAGCATTGCAAAGTCTAGACACAAACAGTGCCAAGACAGCTTGTGGCAGAAGGGCTAAGGAAACCCAGATCACCTGCAACTGCTTCAGAGCCAGGAGTCTCTCTTAAGGTGCTTGTCCCCATGATATTTACATTGCTATTTCAAGTAAAACTGGGCAATGGGAAGGCTCACTTTTTGTTACTTTCTCTATTCAAATAAAGCCGAACCAGAAGGAGAAGGTTTTCCCCTTTGAGCCAAAAGCATGGTTATTTTGTGTGCTCTGCACACCAGTTAATAGATGAACCAGAACTATTGCCACATCCTGGATGTGGGGAGCAGAAGGAGAAGAGCTGTTTTGAAGTTCCCCTTTTCTCCTCAGACACCCACAGCCCCCGTTTCCTGCCGGTCCACCCCCTGGTACCTACAGGACAGGACCCTGCCAGCACGCAGCTGCCCAGTTCATACCCCAGCTCACCTCAAGGCTTTGTACACAACCAAAAAAAACTTTGAGAGAAGGGGCAGAGGGAGCTGCCAGGTTTGGTCACGTCTGTAATTTAACCCTCTGGCCCAGCCTTCAGGCAGTGTCAGCCCACCCCAGTCTGGGCAGGCAGCTGATGCTCTGCAAGCCAAGGCTCGCTTGGTTTGCAGGACCAGAGCGTTTGCTCTTCCAACGCAGCTCGAGAACAGCAGAGCCACTGCTGCAAAACAATCCCCAGGAAAGCTGAGAGGCAGCTGGGCTCAGGCAGGGCAGCCGGGATCATCCTGTCACAATCCCAGCGGCAACCAGTCCCCACTGGCCCGATCTTTCACTGCTGTAATACGAGGCTTAATGCTGCACTTCAGTTCATTGTGTTAGAGAGAAATTAAATGGTGTAAGAGCACATGAGAAGGAGAAGTCACTCAAGACCCCGGGCAGGAGGTACTGAAAGCCACATCCTGTCCTCATGCATCCATCAGTCAATTCCTACCAGTGCTATCGTGCCACTCAAATTGTACAAGGTGACAAGAAAAGGGGATTCAGAGTAGAAGGTGCAGCTCAGATGCCTACTGCTCGGTCTGAGCCAGAGCAATGCTGGGTCCTGGGTCACTTTTTAAAAGCAACTAGTGGAAGGGAGAAATGGACCCAAAATCATGCTGTAATAGTGCAAAACTGCCTTCTTTCTTTGCCCTGCAGAGAGGCACAAGTAGAACCACATCGAACCCTTGCTTTACTCACCCGGGTGAAACCCTCTAGCACAAAGCCTCCAGCAGCTGTTATTCTGAACAGGACCCGGTCAAGTCTCACCCACATGCACACCATTACACCACACACACCCCCCACTCATTCCTCAGGGTCAGTTTGCAGGATGGCACCACACACCCAGAGAAAGAGCATGGCACAGGTATCACTACAAGGAAGATGCTTCGGAAGAAGACAGACCCGTGGCATGGGACAGGAGATACTTCTGCCAGGCACCCACACCACAGACTGATGAAGACAAAGTGGAGTGAGCAGTCATCATTTCTGTTTCTAGAACCTGAGGAAACAGCTGCCACCACAGCATCCCTTCAGCTTTCTCACACGCTAGCCAGTAGCCTCAGCTGGGCTCACAGCCTGTGCTGGCTTTAACGCTTGCTCAGAGCTCTCCTGCTTGCTGGCAGAAAAAGGGCAGCCCGTCTCCTCTCTTCTCCCTCACTGCACCCTTGTGAAGCTGCTAGAGCCCTGGCTCACCCTGGCACAGAACAAAAGGAACAGCTCTGCCGGCCTCCCCTGGCCCTCAGTCTGCAGCGTGCCCGGCTCCCTCGTGCTCGCCCAGCTAGCCAGCCACTCCAGCCCCTGCCAAGCACCTCCCCTGCACCTGCCAGCACGCTGCTCGCTGCGCCCGCTTTGACCTTCCAGCTCACACGGGCATCTTCAGAGTCACCTCACACCCCAGGGCTTTTCCCCACCAGCCATGGCCTGTGCAGAGCCTGCTACCAGCAAGGAACCGAGAAGGAGAAGCTTTGTTCCAAAGCAGCCCTCGCAGGTGGAATGAGCATTTCGTTCTAGAAGGAATCTTGTTTTGATAAGGAAGCTTATTTGGGAAGGATCTTCAGACTGCAAGGCAGGCCGCATTCCTCAGGAGACATGAAACAAGAGTATCTGGAGAGTGACCTTCCCTCTTTCCATGGCCGTCACCAGCAGTGCCCCCAACCACAACTCCTGGCACCAAGATGACTCAGGTTCTGAAAGCAGCCATGTGAGCAGGCCCAGAGCTGCTCACAGCACATGACACAGACCCCTGCAAGGGAAGGGCCTCTGCTCAACCCTTCCTGTGAGGCTGAGGGGTGCACAGGGAGAGCATCAGGGCAGATGCAGCAATGTCCCCGTGAAGCTCTCCCACACAGAACGAACTTTGCTGTGTGCAGAAGCACAGCCAGCAGTTAAACGGTTAGTTTGTTCCATCAGGAAGTTTTTACCAACCCCAGTATGTAAGAACACTGGGCTAGATCATCAGTGTAACTCCCCTGTGCTGACAGCCCACTAAAACTTTCTTTACATGTAACTAAGGCAGCCTAAATCCACACCCTGCCTCCACCATACACTAGAATAACTCTCTTGCCAGGTCCAGCCCTAAATCTGCAACGTTCAACAACACTAGCAAGAGCAGCTCTTGGAATTAGCGTATGCTCCCGATTCATTTACAGCCTCAGATGCCACCTCCTCTGCTTCAGAAAGCTAATTTAGGCAACGCGCAGGAGCAGCAGCTCAGAGATGCTGCCAAAGCCTCCAACGCTCCAGTGGTGCTCAGTCTTTGCAATCCCCAACCCACGAGGCTTCCAGACCCGGTATCCATCCAGCCTGCAGCATATAAAGAAGAGCAAGGTTCCTTTTCAGATGTCCTCCAGGCATGGCCAAAAGCCTGGGCAAGTGCTGCAGGAGACACTTTGTGAAGCTACCAAACCACCACCTTCCACACCTGAAATACCCCAAGCACACACCACCCACCCAGACTTGTCACCAGTGGGATCCCATGGAGCTTGGCTTGCTCTGAGCCCTCCAGGCAGGGAGAGTCCCCTTCTGAAGAACACTGAGGGCAGCTCTCCCAGCCATGCTGTACCACAGAGCAGCACAACCTCAGAGACAGGATCCCTGTCACAAGTGACAAACTCTCTCCCCCGCCTTCCTTCCAGCCTTTGTAGCTAAAACAGGCAGGGCAACAACAATCTCCAGCACCTTTTTTACACTCCCAGGCTTACCAATTCCCTCCCTTCTATGTGCTCCTTGGAGGAGATTTTCTACTGCCCCCAATCCTACCACTTCCAGGACACATCCTACCTTTTCCCACAGACACAGGCTTATACAGGGCCTTCTACACAGAATCATTTCCTCCATTCCTGCTTTTCAGCAGTTCTTACTCCCTCTGGAGCCTTGCACCTGGCTAGACAAGAAACAATCACACATACATGGGCTCCCTCAACCCCCAGATTCCTGAGGGCATATCCTGACTTTCACTTTCAAGTCCCAGAAAGAAAGAAGCTGAGTATTAGAGCTGGGCAACAGAAGCAAAGAAGTGCAGAGGATTCAATGGGAGACTGGTGGTTGGTGTGGAATGCAGCCAACAGCAGGGTTTGCCTCCTGGAGAGCAAGGTGGACAGGAGTCTTGGAGGAGGAGACTGTGAGCGTTTCCAAAGGCCCTGGAATGAGGAGGCTTGTCCATTCCCAGCTCCAAAAAAAAAAAAAAGGGAATGCTGAACAAATGACCATTTCCCAGCCCTTGCATGGTCCCCTTCAAGTGAGTTTGAAACCCTCTCCAACCAGGCAAGTGGACATTTCATCCCTGCTTCATGGAGGGCACTGAGGGAAACGTGGAGAAACCCAGAGCAAGCAGTGGCCCAACATCAAAGTACAGTCACTCCCAAGCTCACCACTTGGGACCTCAACTTCTTCCCCAGCGAGGGCCTGGAAGGCAGCATGGCCCTCTGAGAGACAGGAAACAAACCCCATCAGCTACTGGTGACACAGTCAGAGCGGCTGTAACCTTGACAGCAGCAGGAGTTCAGAACTGGAAGGCAGAGCACGGAATCTGAGGAAAGTTTTTGAGTTATCAGGATTAAATTTAACTTTCCAATATAATCAATAACTGGACATAGGACCCTGAAGAACACACAACAGCTTGTTTTATAGGGAGGACCTGCAGGCGTATTGAAGAGTTTTGGGAGGTAAGGTGCAGAAAGAAGCGGAGCAGCCTGGATGTTCTACAAGGTCAAGGGAGACCCTGGCATATCACGGGTCAGAAGAATGCTCATGAGAAGACCACTTGTGCTGTTGCCATGAACACTGCCCAGCTGCTGGAGCAAGTCTGGGCACCACGCTGCTCTGCACACCTACTGCCTACGTGGGTGACAAAAGGATGAACAAGTTCCTTGCCGTGACGACCGTTTTCGCTAGAAGCGGCTGCTCGGCCTCCCTTGCACTCGTCCAATTTGCCTGCAAAAGCACCTTTCCTCACAGCAATGTCCGTGTCAGAGCCAGCCAGGCAGCATGAACAAGCTCCTTCCATCCCAGCAAATGGCAGCTCAGGGTGCTCTGGCTGCTGGGTGCCAGCTCACTCCCTTGGACACCAGAACCTGCAGCCCTGTGACTGCTGATGGCACTGATCCAGCACAGCAGCTTCTCCACCATGCCAGTGAACTCTTCTGTGTCAGCACAGAACATCCCCCCACCTACCTCTGGTTTTCACCAGAAAAAGCAGCAGCAGCTTTACTGTTTCCAGGGAGCACTGGGAGGCTCCCCATGGATTACATCCACGTCTCCATGTATAGACATAAGGTGCCTCTCCTTCCACTGACTGTGCTGGGGCTGCTGAGCTCAACAACTATTTCCCCAGCGAAGGCCTCTGCAGAAGACACGAAGGATTCACATCTCCTGTGCAGGGACAGACTCGAGTTTTGAGAGGCTGCAGATGCTGGGAAGCTTTCCTTCATGTACCTGTGGAGATCCATAGGTCTCTTCCCACAGCCATACTAGATAGCAGCACGTACACTTCCCCTGGGGTAAGCTTTGACCAGCAGAAACTGGCACTGCTCCCAGAACTCCACAGAGGCTAAGCTGATTTAGTTCCCTCTCTCAATCTGGGATTTGGTGTTAGTCTCCACACACACACACACACACAGAAAAAGAACCTCTGGAACCAGTCACTCAGCCTTCACATGCATATAAGCAAATTTCAGGAGCACATTTAAGATGCTGCTATCGTTCACTATCTCCATTTCAAAAGGTAAAAGAGTTTGGTGGGGTTTTTTTCCTTCCCTCCTGTAAAGGAAAAAAAGCCTTTTACAGTTCAGCAGCGTATTTCCTGGCAGTCACACGGCGACAGCTGATGAACAAACCTGAATGTCAAATAACTGTAACTTCACCTCACATTGAGACTGAGCCCTGGCTAAGACACTAGTTTAAAAACCCCTTCCCTTCTGTATTCTCTAGAAGCATCCCCTCAGCTCGCTCGGTCCTTTTCTGCTGACATGGCCATGCTGTATGAGAACAGCTAACTCCCACAGACAGGGTTTTGACAGCCAGCTTTGCCTCTCACAACAGAGCCCACCTCTTCCCCCCACCCCCACCCCCAAAAAACAAACCAAAAAAGAAGCAATTCAGCAGTTCCAACCCACCCTCAGCTGACAGCTGCACAGGACAATATTCACATGCTACATAGACAACAGAGATGCTGTTGATTAACTATGAATCACAAGCACAGACTGGGGCCTTCACATCGTCTCAAACCCAGCTCTGCAGTGATCACAGGTTCACCTCTCCCCGTTCATCCAGGCTGCTATGCTTCCAAAGCAGGCACACCAAACCCTGTACAGTTCACTGGAGTATATATATCCCTTACTCTGTACTAAAGATCTTCAGTTTCTGAAATTGGCTGCACTTCAGCATTACTTGTGACTGAAAAGAGGTGTCTTGTCATGTCACCTTCAGCCAGTTCTACTCATCCAGGCGCAGGGACTTCAGGATTTATTCAGCCTGTTAAGCATCCATAGAAGTCCAGACCTAGAGTTTGTGAAAAGCTGCAGGATTTGAGGTACAGGTAAGGAAGAGGCTGCAAAGCCAGCACAAAAGGGACTTTCTCAGTTGTTTGGCAGATAGAAGTGCATTTCCTGGTGTGCTGGGACTCCAGCAGCCCCAAAAGAAGACAGAGGCATGACAGAAGAACCCTCAGGACAAGAAGTGATTCATGCTACAACACCGCAGCACGCACAGCCGTGGAACTTGTAAACAGGCAAGACTTTGCTCGATGCACCTTGATTGCTGCAGATTATTCTAGTGGAACAACAGCAACTCTATTTCATGCCAGCAAACAGAAAAACCTCAAAGCTGGAGAGAGAACTTCAGATCCAGGACAATTCCACTGCTGTAGCCCTGGAGAATCAAGCCAAAATCCCTACAACTTAATGGTAAAGTGCTCAACAAGAGCTAAGTGAGGTCATACCAGACTAAATACCTCCTGGCCTCTTATGTAGAAATAAGGCCCCTGCCTGGCTAACATGGATGCCCAATGATGTACTCTCAAGTGTACCTTTGAAGTCCACAGTGAGCTCTCAAGGATGCAAATCATTTGGTCAGGGCTTTCAGTTCAGCATTAGCCCATAGCAAAGCCCTACTGCCATATACAAATGATGACAGCGTGGTCCCAGCTCAGGGAGAAGGCAGAATCAGCTCAGCAGCAAGCTGAGCAGATGTGAGGGCCAGAAGGAAAAAGCTGGAAAAGAAACCACTAAGCAGAATCTTACACTCTGAAATCCAGGAAAATTTCTATTCTCTCTGATTGGGGTCTCAGAGGATCAGAACCAAAGAAAAACCCCAAAGCAAGAGGTTTTTTCACTTCTCCCCAGGAAGTATTTCTCTTTGCACAGTAGTCTCCCTGAATTCAGAGCCAAGGACCGAAGGCACCAACCTTACCTACACCCTGAGAAACGAGCAAGGCTTCTGCAATGCTCCCCTCTACTTGTCTCTCCCTCTTCTTGTCATCCATCAAGTGAGATTATTTACCATTTCAGATTGATGGATGGTTCAGGGTAGCAGTTGCCATAAGCTTCAAAGCCCAAGGCTAGCACACCTACACTCAGGCAGAAACTATCTGCACAGAGACCACAGATCCTCAGGGTCCTACAACAGCCTGTGCTGGGGTGAACCGCTCGAATAGCACAGGCTGGGGCTGTACCTTCTGTCCTGGCCCCATCTTCCCTATGATCTCACTCTAACCCCTGGACCTCAGCCTGGAATCTGCGCTGTCAGGAGAGTTGACAGCAGGGACAAAGTGCAGCGATATCATGTCCCAACCAAACACCCCGGTTGCTTTTACTTTCAGAAGCCAGCTCTGTTGCCTTAGAGCAGCTCTACCCAAGGTACGTGCCAGTGGCACAGGCAGAGTCAAAGGAAAACTACCCCCAGAGAAATCAAATTCCAGACAGAATGTGGACACCCAAGATCTAAGTCTTAGCTGGTTCTAAACAGCTTTGCCCTCTTACAGGAGGGAGGTGAATGCCCCTAACTCAGTCCCCTTTAACATGCCTCCCTGCATACCTCCCAGGGAGTGGGAAACCCTAATGCAGTCCTGATTCACCAAAAGCTCTCTGCCAGGTTGGGCACCTCCCCAAGGGCAACGCCTGGCAGGCCACAGATGCTCTGGACATATAAATAGGCATGATAACAGACTTGCTCAGCACTGTAATGGCACCTGAGGAAGGCAAAGGGCTTGGGCACTGCAGTCAGCTGGGCTCACATTCTCGTCACACCTCCAAGTGGCACAGGGACCACCCAGTTAGGGAACTAACTGAGCACCACCTCTTCAATATAAGCAACAGCAAGTGAAGCAACCAAATCCCTGGCAGCTATTGACAGAGTGAGTCCTGCAAGAGAAGGGATTAGATGAGGCCTTTTCCCTTGTCCATGATAGAAACTGGCACTTACAGTCCTGGAGATCCCAGACCGGCGTTTGGATAGCTGGAAAAAGCTTCCCATCAAGCTCCACAAGCAACGGTTACACTTCACTGGGTGTTTTTGTAAACACAATGCTAAGGAAGGGGGAACTTCACACCTAACTACACAGAAAAGGATAACTTTTCCTGCACGAAGGCTACATCTCAAAACCCTACCTGTCCCCAAAGAATAGGGAGTGTCGTGGAAAGGCACCTGTGATGAAGGCGAGAGGAGTTAAAGCAGTAAACACTGCCAGTTTCACTTGGCTCTAGGAGAGACTTGTAATTCTCCGAGACTAAACAGACACACCTGATTCTCTCACACCACACTCACCTTTCGAGTTGAACAAATGCAGAAAATTATCATTCTCAAATGAAAAGCTTGCAAGTACAGACTCAAGCACCTGTCTGTTCCCTTTCCTCTCCCCCCTATATGCAAAACAGCTGAACTTCCAAACAGGAAAAAAGCAGGAAGCACCACACACCACTCTCTTCAGACACAGACACACAACAGCGTGTGCACGCTTTAGAGATAACTTTTTAAGGTTTCTTCTAGAACTTGAAAACAAGCGAAACTGGGAGATCCAGCTCTGACAGAGGGCAAGAAAATTGCCCAGTGCTCTACACCCCCAGAAATAAAGATGCTAAGAAAGATGAAAGAGTGACTTCCCAGAGACTCGGAGACGCTGTTCAGCTCCGATCCACGCACACCAGACGTTGCTTGAGGTCTCTCCATCCCCAGCCACTTCGCCTCCCCCTAGCAGCCACCAAGAGCTGGTGCCCCCACGGCCAGAGATCAGCCCCTCTCCGCACCGTCAGCCCCCCCCCGAGATACACTCAAAGAAGCCAAACCCAAGAACCGAACCCCGCAGACGCACATTACTCCGGTGCGGGTCAAAGCAGGGTCCCTGTGCTGACCTCCTGCCATCGGAGCCGGGTGGTGCCCGCTCCCCTCTGTGAGCAGCGCCCACTCCACCGTCCCATGGGGGTCAGGTGCCCGCTCTGGACTCTTTTTCTCTGCCTTATGGCGGCTGTGACACCCCTCAGACCTCATCCTGAGACGCGCAGCCACCCGTGAGGGGACGGGACGGGGCGTTGTGTGACTTAAGGAGGTAAAGGCCTTAAAAACAAAGCGCCTCACGCACTCGGGAAGAACAGGAGGAAAGCGGAGCGCCATTTACGCTTAAACACACACACACACACACACTGCGCTGCTGTTGTAATTAAGAACTTCACGCCAGGGAAGGGAAGGGGTGACAGCCCGCCCCGCGCTTACCGAGGCAGGCGCCGCTGACGAGGGCGGTGGCGGTGAGCGCCCCGGCCGAGGCCCCGTACACCTTCCTGGCGTTGGCGACGAGGAAAGGGGCATGTTCCTGCAGGCAGCTGGCTACCCCGATGTGGTAGACCCCCAAGAAGCCGCATCCAGCGAAGGAGATATTCCAGGGGGAATCCAGGGGGAACATGGCCACCGCGCCTCGCTGAAGGCGGGCGGGGAAGGGGGAAAACGGAGGACGAGAAGGCGGCAGACGCGGCTGCCGCTGGAGCACGGCCGGGTTTGCCGCTGGGGTGGCGGTGGCTGCCGCCCCAGCTTATATGAGGTGGCCCTGCCCTCAGGCCCGCCCATGGCCGGCGGAGGGGCCGA
>WUAM01000167.1:969991-989646 GCA_024336885.1 Actenoides hombroni | reverse complement strand
CGCCGGCTCCTGCCTTGCAGACAACAGGCTGAACCTGGATGTTTATCGTGACGGCTGCCAGCGGTTCCTGCGGCTGTTCGAGGGGCGACGGGGAGAGGTGGTCCAGGTGGAGTTCCTCCGGCTCAGCAGCAACGATCGCCTCCTTGGCACCGCGCTGGGCGTCCTTCCTCAGCTGAAGCTCCTGAAATCCCTGGTGCTCAAAGGTAAATTCGCAGGCCTGTCACCATCCAACTTTTCTAGGCTCGGGTTTTGGGTTTTTATCCTTCTGTCCGCATCTGCAGGGCAAACTGCCCTTGGAATTGTTTTGTCCGAGTGCCCCTTACTACATCTTTGGCTCTTAGCCTCGCCCAGGTTTCAACAAGATACAGCTTCTAGACTCCTATTTCCTCCCTTTATTTACGCAGCTGCCTGGGGACCAGTTTTGGGAGTCTGGTCGTGTCGATGCTGCAACATTTTCTCTAGCCATCCTCTAGAAGAAGAGCATGTTTTGCATGGTTATGCCAAGAGAGAGGGATTGAAAGGCGTTGGAGTTTTTGGTAAACATTCAGCACCTCTTTCATTTCTGGGAGTTCAGTGAGTTGTCTTTGCTGCATTTCCATCTGAATCGATCCTTGCTTGGTGTCAGTGAGCGCAGGTCTAGCAGCGTTCAAGACAGACCAGAAGAGGCTGCTCAATGTTTTATCTAAAGTCTGACTCAGGGTGTGCACGTAATTTGGTGAGCTGTGCTGACTGTCAGGTCTATAAATATTAGATCACTCTTTGACTTTCTCATCTCTTTATTGTAGGAGGTTCTTGATATAAGTGGTATAAATTCAGTGTCGGACTGAATCAGTTGCTCTTTGGGAGGTGGAATTTTAAAAAGAAATGTGAGAAAAAGGGGGAGTTTGTGGCCAGAATTCAGAGTTCTAGCTGAAAACTGGAAAGACTGAGGTTTATTTCTGTATCTCCCACAGATTTCTCAGGTGAATAATTTCATCTGTCTTTTCCCCCTTCAGTTAGGCGAGGACAACAGCATTACCCATTAGCAGGTCTGTTCCGTGAGACCTGCACACACCCTGGAGTGCAATAAACTCCTTGGCTAAGATTTGCTTATGTAAAGTGTGATGTGCTCTTAGTTCGATTGTTCTCTTTTTTTTTTTACCATTATTGCAGCACAAAAACAAAACAAAAAAAGTTTGGTGCCCTCTGCTGTGTGTGATACAAACAGACAGAGTAGGACCTGAACGATGAAGAAATGGAGTTTTGGAAGGTTCCTTTTCTTTGCTCAACTTATTTTCCATGGGTGCAGTCCTTCTGCAGTTGGAGTGTCACCAGCTGGGGTGGGGCACTGTTATCCATCCCGCGCTGCACTCTCTGGCCTACACAATACTGAGTTACCTGTTCCCCCCCGCCAGTTGTCTCTGCGTTCCTCAGGTCAGCTCTCCAGTCTTGCAAGGGCAGATCTCAATCCTCAGGGCTGTTCATTCCTCAAGGGTGTGGGCAGAGCCTTGAGGGTAAGGAGTGGCTCCTTAGTCCATGAAGTGTTGTGTGTTGATGGGGAAGGGGAGTGGGAGGCTTCGAGGGGTATGGGCCACCTTGCTGAAGGGTGGTAGATGTGTGGCATGGCCTGGCTCTTTCTGAGCTTTGACTCCAGATATGCTCTACTGCTTGACTGTGGCACCTTTTGATTTCATAACAGATCTTCACCATAAAACCCCTTTCACTGATCAGGGAACTGAAGCAAGGAGCAGAAACCCCACTTCTCTGTGAGGACTTTGTAATCAGTGTGGCTCATTTTGACCAGTAACTCTTTGTCTTCTAGGTCTCTGTGCTAAGGAGTTTCACATGAGGCTGGTGAGGTATCCCTGTAGCACACTGACCTCTTCCTCCACTTCCCTCCACACCCAGGTGGCCATGCCAGGGATGAGTTTGGTTCTTGTCAGCATGGTTCCCTGACAAGCTTGCCACCAGACATTGGGAGCTTGAGGTGTCTCACCCACCTGGATCTCAGCTTCAATAGCCTCTCCACCTTGCCCAGCTGCATCCTCCACCTCCCCAGCCTTCGTGTGCTCCTGGTGAGCCACAACAGCCTGGTGGCACTCCCTGAGGACTTCGGCTCTCTGAGCAAGCTGACTTTCTTCTCTGCTATGAAAAATCAGCTGAAGGACTTACCTCAGAGCATTGGGGAGCTGTCAGAGCTGCAGGACCTGGATCTCTCAGAAAATGCTTTGGAATTCCTCCCCGAAGAAGTTGGGAATCTACACAACTGCACAGAGCTGGATCTCTCTGGAAATCGCTTATCAAGCATCCCAGACTCCTTAGGTAGGTGTTTTCTAGAGGTAAAGAAGGACATGGGCTTACCAAGCTGTTGTTACAGTGTAAGACCCCTGAAGCCCTTGGCCTCTGTCCCCAGAGCTGTTAACACAAACAAACCATCTGTTCCATTAGAGCCAAAGGGAAGGGATGTCCTAAAGAAACATGCTTGGTTCAGTCAGTACCTTTCAGCGCTGATGACTCTCCAGACCACACTTTCTGCTTCTGTGGGTCAGCAAGACTGCTAAGATTTGGGGGTGTTGGTTGACAGCCAGCTGAAGATTAGCCAGTGTGTGCCCAGGTGGCCAAGAAGGCCACCAGCATCCTGGCTTGTCTCAGCACCAGTGTGACCAGCAGGACTGGGGCAGGGATTGTCCCCCTGGACTGGGCACTGGGGAGGCCAAACCTCAAATCCTGGGTTCAGTTTTGGGCCCCTCACTCCCAGAAGGACATTGAGGGGCTGGAGCATGGCCAGAAAAGGGCAATGAAGCTGGGGAAGGGTCTAGAGCACAAGTGTGAGGAGCAGCTGAGGGACCTGGGGTTGTTCAGCCTGGAGCAAAGGAGGCTCAGGGGAGACCTTCTTGCTCTTGACAACTCCCTGACAGGAGGTTGGAGGTGGGTGGGGTTGTTCTCTTTTCCCAAGGATCAAATGATAGGACAAGATGAAACAGCCTCAAGCTGCACCAGGAGAGGTTTAGGTTGGACATGAGGAACAATTTTTTCCCCGCAAGGGCTGTCAAGGACTGGCCAAGTCTGCCCAGGGCAGTGGTGGAGTCCCCATCCCTGGAGATGAGGACTTCCAAAGCCATGTAGATGTGGTGCTGAGGATCATGGTTTAGTGGTGACCTGGTAGGGCTAGGTTAGAGGTTGGACTTAAAGATCTTTTCCAATGTAAACAATTCCATGATTCCCTCTCACCATGATTTACAATAGCTGAGGATCTGGCCTGGCTGGTTTTGGGTAACACCCTGGCCTGGAAACTGAAGAGCTGAGGCTTAATGAGATGCAAATCTGGCCTTGAAATTGCGCTGTCTGGTGTCACCCAGTCTGCAGAACCAGGCTCTGCCTTCTGCCCAGCTTCCTGGCTCTTGGGTCCTGTGTTTCTTTGTGCCCGAGGCCGTCAGTGGTGCTGCTACGGAAGCATCTCACATCTCTGCTCCCAGCTGGGTGCTGAAAAGCAGGGGACAGAGGAGGCTGCGTTGCCTCATGGCTGATTCCCTGGACCCTTTATTGTGTGAGCTGAAGAGATGTTGGGCTCTTGATCTTTGCCTGTACTCCGTGTGTGCAGGTGATGAGGAGAGCGGCGGGGGGACCAGAGCTGATGTGAAATGCAATTAACAGCACGGGTGGTGTGTGGGGGGGGTGACTTCTTGTTCTAACCCACAGCCAATCTGAAGTCTCTGCGGCGGCTGCATCTCCACAGCAATCTCCTGGTGACAGTCCCTGCCTCGCTTGCCAGCCTGCCCAACTTGTCCAGGCTTGATCTGCAGAACAATTGCCTGCGCGTGGTCCCCCACGAGATCCAGACCTCGCCGTTCGTGCGTCTCCGAGGCAATCCCCTGGGAGAAACCCAGCCAGCCCCTTCAGCTGGTAATTGCAAGGCTTCTGCTGGTTCTCAGGGTTCTGCCCAGCTGCTCCCTCGCTCAGCCCAGCTGGCTGTGGAGGGGTTTAGGTTAGAGAAGACAAGCAGGGGGGAATCAGAGCAGTGCTTATTTGTCTGGAATAATTATTAGGTTGTAAGGATACAGGAAGTACTAGTTCTGTTTTTACAAGGCCAAACCCAGTCTGAAGGGCTCAGTGGTCTCTGGAATGGGGATTGCTCGGGGAGATTTTCAGTGGAGGTGAAAATGGCATTCAGAGGAAACCGATCAGGAGAGGCTCCTAAAGGGATCTGGCTTTTTTAGCAGAGGTGAGCACCAGTTCTTGGACTTGCTGCATGGCCCTAAGGCTGTGGTGGCTCATGCTGGAAGCACAGAGAGCACTAAGAGGTCATTCTGCTGCACAGTTACCTCCTGCTCTCCCGTGGTTCCCAGCCTGCAGAGGACCAGCTCTTTGTCCAAGATAAGGGTGATGAATGAGCAAGAATCTGAGCAGGGCTTCCCTGTGGTGCTCATGCTCACAAGAGCAAGCGCTGATTCCCAGGGGTGGTCCCAGGTGATCGAACATGGTCCTGAGAGCTGCAAGGGTGGGACATTTAAATATTTTCTAATTCTCTCTGCTCCTGAGTTTTCCTAGGGGAGAGGCAGCATTTCCATCGTGACATGGGACCCCAAGGCCTCTTCCTGTCCTCCTGCTGCTGCTCTAGCTGAAGCCCACTGCAGTGTGAGCAGGGTTCCATTGGCAACTCCTGTCAGATTAGGGTTAAGCCAAAACTGAAATGCAAGGTCAGCCTTTCTTATCTACTGTGATATAAGTAACGCCTGTCTCTTCCTCCTACCCAAACCTGCTTATTGCCACAGATGAATCCAGTGCCGGAGGGCTGCGAAGACTCTTCGTTGGATCAGGAGAGGACAGGTAACCCTCTGTTATTGAGAGATTACAGTGATGTAACAAGGTCCCAGATAAGATTGGAACATGGTGGGTATTGCATGTGTGTATAGGACCTTATGGCCTCAGTAGGCCAGTTAAACACAAGCTAGGAGATTCTTCAGTTGACTTTTGGAGGGCTGAAGTCGTTGCACGCTGTCATATGTTCATGCATTTCTTCTGGAAGCTTTACTGTCACCTCTGAAGGCTGCAAAGTGCTCCTGCCCTGTGGCATCCACTTCTACTTTCCACCTGGGGCCACCCCTGACCCTCTGCAGATCTGCTTCCGAACCCTCGCACCGGACCCTCGGTGGGTAAAGCTGAGACACCACGATGTCCTGCTAAGTAGAGTCCTGGAGCTGCAGCCTCATGGGGTCAAATTCCATCAGGTGAGGACACATCCAGACCACCTTCTGATCAATCTGCCTCTGCAGTAGCTCAGCAGAGTCTTCTGAGAGAGTCTTTTGGGACTTTGGAGACAGCTACCCCCCCGTCACTTGCTGCTTTTAGGTAGCTGCAGGTCTGCCTTTCAAAGAAGCCCCTCTGCACAGACTCTGAAAGGGCAGAGCCAGCCCCTCTGGCACTGTGCTGGTTGGACTCCTTTGCCTTCCTCACTCATGACCCTCCTCCTGTGCCAGAGGGTAAGTGCTCTTCCAGCATTTAGCCTTGGCCAACAAGGAGAAGTGTTCACACCCTTCCCTAAAAAGAAGTCTGATTGCGTGGTTTTTGTTCAAACTGGTGAGTACTGGCACCACCAGCCCAATCACAACTGACAGCAACTCACTGCAAAATTTGCTTTGCCCTTTCTGCCCACAAGCTGCTGAACTTTTCCAGCCATTGCACTACATGGAGGACCTGGCGTCTCCTGTCACTGCCCTGGAGGCTGCAGGGCACAGCAGGTTCCCGTCTCCTCCTCATGCTTCACCTCCCCTGTCTTGTCTGCACAGGAAGCCATGGAGCAGAGCTCAGCTTGGGTTTATGCATTCTGTTGGTGTCTCATGGAGATGGTTTTTTTTTTTTTGCCAGGAGGTGCAGATCTGGATGCCATGTGCCTGCCCTCAAACCCTTCAGCAGCGGGAGGTGGTAGTTCGCACCTTCAGTGGGCAGAGCTGGAGCGATCTGAGAACAGGAGTGGAGCAGAAGAGAAAATCAAAGGTAAGCAAACTGGAGTGACCAGTGACACACATCATTCTTGTTCCCCTCTTTGGTTTGGCCCAGCCAAGAATGAGCCTGTTGGAAACATCTCATGAGCTGTGTTTTGCCCAGCTGCTGTACAGTGTAGTGGATGTCAGCTCCAGGTTTCATCTCTCTTGGAGGTGTGTCTCCTGAAGGTGATGAGTTGGCCTGCTGTGCTTCATCCCCATTCTAGTGCTTTCATCTACTCAGCTGTTACTGGTATTTATTTTCCTGTCTTTGTTATATTATGTTATGTGCCTCTATGTTTTCTCTTCTTCCCTGTCTTCTGTTACAGAAGCACGTGGCTCACTGTAGCGTCCTCCACTTCTCTTGGTTCCTCGTTGTGTCTCGACTCGTGCAAAATGAATGCAAAGTGCCAACAGAAGGGACATTGCTCTTCTCCAGCGTGGATCCAAACATCAAAGTGACCTTCCCTCCCGGGGTCACTGAAGAGATGCGCAGTGTCAAGCTGCAGGTACGATTGCTTGACAAAACAAGCTTTGGTGAGGCCTAGTGCAGCAGTTGTCCCATGTCCAGTAGGGAGCTGAAGGTGAGAAGGAGGCTCAGGGAAGACTTCTCGCTCTCGACAGCTCCCTGACAGTTTGAAGCCAGGTGGGGTCAGTCTCTTCTTCCAAGGAATGAATGACAGGACAAGAGGGAACAGCCTCAAGTTGCACCAGAGGAGGTTTAGGTTGGGCATGAGGAACAATTTCTTCCCCAAAAGATTGTGAAGCCCTGTCCCAGTCTGCCCAGGACTCCAGGGCAGTGGTGGAGTCCCCCTCCCTGGAGGGCTTTCAAAGCTGTGGAGATGTGGTGCTGAGGGACATGGTTTAGCGGTGACCTGGCAGTGCTGGCTTAACGATTGGACTTGATGGTCTTAAAGGTCTCTTCCAAGCAGAATGATTCTATGATTCTGTGTCCTCCCCAGGGGAGTTCGTGTCTGACATGGGTGCTCCAAGGGCTGGCCCATCTCAGATCACCTTCTGTCTTAGCTTCCCTGCCTGCACGATGGGCTGTGCTCCAAGCTGCCCTGCGTGGAAGAGGGATCTCCTCACAGCTCTGCCAGCGCTCCTCCGGCAGAGCAGCAGGAACCTGCTGGGAAGGCAACACCAGGAGATTTTGCCTCTTGTTCCCTTGCAGAACATACTGAACCTGGCAGAGCAGCCCAGTGAGTGGGACTGGGGGGTTATTATTTATGTGGATCTAATTCTAAAGCCACCCCACTAAAACCAGCTGCTCTGTAGAGTTGCTAGATAGTGCTATTTTATTACGTTGGCTTGTCCCAGCCTGCCCAGTTGACACCAGTATTAGAGCAGACTTCAGCCCAAGTTCCCTGTGCTTCCATTTCCCACCAGACCCCAAGCCAAGAGCAGCATTTGCCTGCTGGGTGCTGGGGGAACCGAGCAAGCGAGGCGGGAATGAGGGTGCCTGACCACTCTGCCCACCACGCTGCCTTCCACCTCCAGGTGCTGCCGGTCTCTGCAGAAGAGGTGGAGGAAATCACGGCTGCTGCAGGGTGCAGAGCCAGCCCCCTGCTCTGCCTCTCCCAGGACTCCCTGGTGGATTTTCTGAGGCCAGTGAGGATTCAGCTGCCCCTCCCGCCTGGGGTGACAGGTCAGGCTGTTCCCCACGTCGGCAGAGAAACGCTGCGCGTGGAAAGCCATGAATGGCAAACTCTGTGCCCCTCCTGAGGAACAGCAGAGTGTGTCTGCTGAGGGAGTGGTGGTGCAGGGCGGTGGGAGCTGAAGGGAGTTCAGGTCCAGCAGCCCATCACTGGGCTTCACAGGCCAGCAGCACAAACTGGGAGAATGGCCTTGGCAAATGGATTTCTCTTCTGAATGCTGTGTGTGTGTTTAGACTGCTGGCTTTGGTGTATGATCATACACTAAGGCATCTCCTGCTCTGAAAACTGCTATGAACAGTCTCAGATTTGCTGGGATTTCTGTTGAGTGCCCTCTGTCTCCTATTTCCCATTTTCTTTGACCATTCCTGGCTTTTTTGTGAAGAAGTAAAATCTTTTTGGGTGTGGCTTGGCCTTCACTGTACCACTGCTTGGTATTATTATGTCTGAACTACATCAGCATTGAACAGTTTGTGGGGCATATGTCTAGCAAGAGATAGAACTTAATTAATAATCCTAGATGTCCCTGCTCCCTGCAGGGGGTTGGAACTAGATGACCTTTAAAGGTCCCTTCCAACCCAAACCATTCTATGATTCTGTGATACTGGTGATTGTCTAAAGAATCTGTTGGTGGAAATCTGTCAGTTTACATCTGCATATCCTGCCAGAATATCCTGGAAGCTTTGGGGTAGACTCATCCTTTTATTGCTGCTCTTCTTTGACCATAGTTCAGTCCTGGATGCCACAGAGAAGGCCATGAGCCTTAATTTGGTGCTTTTTAAAAGTGAATGACCCAAAACTGTGGCTGGGTTTATAAAGTCTTGATAAAAGGCTTCTACTGCATAGAGCATCTCTTGATTGGTGGTGTCTTTAGGGCTAAATCTGGATCCGTCAAGGCTACACCTTCTCCATGGAGACCTGGAGGGCCAAACCTGGGATGACATTACCAGTCAGGTGGTGCTGGAATTCACCCATCTTTATGCAATGTTTGAAGTCACCCATTTCTCCTGGTGAGTGCAAGATAAGTCCCAAGGAAAATCTGGAATGTTCCTGTGCCTTACTTTTCTCACACGGAGGGGTTAGATTGGTCACGCCATTAACCCTGCCTGCTCCCTTTTCCCCTCACAAGTCAGATCCAGGTTAGCACTTTGTCTCTACCCAGCATATTTTTACAGTCTCGTGGGTGTGACACTGGCTTCTCTTCCTAGGCGGGATCCTTCCTTTATCTTAATCCCTTGTCTGCCAGGTACTGGCTGTGGTACACCACCAAGACCTACATTGGAGGCATTGCCAAGAAAGTCTATGAGCGGCTGCGTATGTACCAGGTGAACTTCATTGCTCTGCAGAGGAAGAAGGACCCCGAGCAAGTCCTGCTACAGTGTGTCCCCAAGCACAAGGTCTGATCTGCTTTCTGTTGCCTTGCTCCTGAGCTTCCCGGGCCTCCCTTCCTAGGATGTAAGGGCAGCAGTGCACCAAATGGTCCTGTTCACTGCCCCAGGGTCGTGGCTGCACTGTGCTGTCACCACACTGCACTGGTGGTGTGATGGTCGATCCCATGTAGTGATTTCCTCCCCTGTGAACACTGAGGACTGTGCTGCTAAAATCAGCTGAGCCCCAGTAAGTGGCCACGTCTGTGCTGTCAGCGCCCAGCAAGCGTGACACAAAGCACGGTGGCTTAGCTTAGCAGGTTAGTTTATGGTGTTGGGTTGAGCTAGTTTGGCTGGCTTTGTACGGAAGATGGGAAGGAGATGAGAACACTCCCACATTCCGTTCTGCTGCCCTGGCCCTTGGGGTGTCAGCCCTCAGCTGAATCTTCAGCTGCTGCATGTGCAGAGCGTGTACCTTGATGGGCAGTGCAGCTCTGATAGGTGAGGTTATTTTATCAGACTGCCAGGACTGGGCTGGGTATCCAGCTCTCTCTGGTCTGATTGCTCCTTATTGTTCTTTCTCCTCTACTGAAATGACCTGTGGGCATAAACTTCTGTAAGGGGATGGTCACTGCCCAAATGATTGCCCAAAGACAGTCACCTCCTTGATATATTGGTTCCAGAAGAGGCAGCAATGGCACTAACAGTGAGATCGGGGTTCGGGGGTGTCCGGATTCCTTCCAGGGGTGGTTATGGGGTTAGAAGGTTTTGTGTTGTCAAGAACAGACACCTCGGCTCTGGGCTGACTCTGGCACTGCCTCTGAGACCCCAGGTCTGACAGGGTGATCAGGGGCTGCGAAGCCAAAATGAGCTTTCTGGTGGCCTCATTGTGGGCTATTGTGCATGTGGCTTTTGGCAGAGAAAATGGCTTTTGATGGCATGCTGTGAGGGGGATAAAGTAGCAAGTAAATCCCTTCCTGTCTTTGAAGGTTACTGACCTGTTAAAAAGACAGAGACATTGCTGGAAATGCTTTTTTAACAGCAGTGTTGGGATGACCTGTCTTTGGTAGTCCACAGAGGCTTTTCAGCTTTTTACCTGAGAAGACAAATAGGAAGCCACAAAACTCTGAGTACCACTTCCTTGTCCATAGTACTTGGGATGGAGGTACCTGAACGTACCTGGGATAGGAGGAGGTGGGTGTTTATTGATTTGTTTACATCTTTTCCATGTAAAATGGACTTGCTCTGTTGAAGGTTAATGAGAGGAACATCACGGGCATAGGAATATGGGTCACGGGTCAGATGTGCTTCAGACTAAACACAGGGTCCTGTGTTGTTGTCCTTGTCAGGTTGACCCAGTGCTGAAGAAGCTGCAGGACCGCTACCGAGGACCTGAACCATCTGACATGGTGGAAATGTTTGAGGGAGAACAATTCTTTGCAGCTTTTGAGCGAGGCATCAGCATCGATACGGGTACAGTAGTCCCGGGCTGCTTTCTGCTCCTACCCCTGGTGCATTCCTCTCTGTCTCCAGCTCACCCACTACTCGCAGCAGCCAGCCCATGGACACTGAGCTTGTCACATTTTCTGGTCACCCGAGCTGTGTGTCCACTTTTCTCTGGGAGAGAGAGTGCTGCTTGCAGGCTTTGATTTCCTCTCATGCTGTTGTAGCCTGCAGGGGGCAATAGCCAAGTGTGTTTGGTTTATGACTGTGCTGCTTCTGCAGCCAGCTGTGCCCTTGGCCTGGCACCACAGCATAGCCCACGGTCATCCAATCAATGTTGCCCATTTCTGAGAGAACACATATAAAGATATTTATTTGAAGAAGGTATTTCTGAACTAATACAGAGCAAAGAATTCCCCCTAGTCAAGCCATTAAAGGAGGAAAGAGGGAGCAGGACTAGAACTCAAGATGATGTTTTATGCCTCAGTGTGTCTGTTACAGTTGCAAACTGAGCCATTTTCTGCAAAACCTGAATGCACAGCTCAGTTTCCTTGGTGTAAATTAAGCACAACCCTATGAAGAATAAAGTGCACTGGTCTTTCAGTGGAGTTTATGAGGCCAGAGTCTGTTCCTCTGTCCTGATTTAGGCTGGACTCTTAAATTCCAGATAATTACATCTTTGTATGTTGAACCTGGTTATATTTTTTCACTTTAGCTCTGTTCCTATTTCTACACCCACTGCAGAAATGGAGAAGAGACAGGTCACCTGGTTGTGTGAATTCCAGGCTGCTATTACAGCTCCTCCAAGGAGTGTAATGGACCAAGGATGGGAGGGAAGTGCCAAGGACGGGCTTGACTCCATCAGAATGTCTTGCCCTGCCTCGCCTTCCACTCCTGAACTTGATCTCCACCTTGTGGCAATTCTCCCTTTTCACCTGCAGGACCTGCTTTCTCCACAGCTCTCCTGTGTCACCCAGCAGGGAAGGGGGGGGTTACAGTTCTTTCAGGCATGAGTAGAAGCAGTAGATAGTAGTGTGGGGGCTGCTAGTGGATGGTGGGCAGGTGGCCAGGCTTGAAAAGCTGCACACCTTTCTGCACAAGCTGAGTGTTGGCTGCTTCTTTGCACAGACCGCCCCGACTGCGTGGATGGACGTCTCTCGTTTATTTTTTACTCCCACTTGAAGAACATGAAGGAAATTTATGTGACCTCCCCTGTAGACAGGAAAGGACAAGCTGTAAAAGGCCAGGTGAGCAAGCAGTTACTCTGACTTTTTGTTTCCTTGGTCGTCATCATCACTGCTTTTACAGTGTTCCTCATAATAATCTCCAAGCACCAGACATGGCTCTTTTCCTCCCCTCTCTCCCCAGCCTTTGTGTGTCACTGACTAAACCCTGAATAAACAAGAAGGAGCAGTCTGGGAGGATCACTCATCACTTAGCTCTCTGACTTGCATTCCTGACATGAACTCTTGGGATGTTGGCACCAAGTCCAGCTTCTGTGACAGAACCTCGGTGCTCCTCCCTGTGGCACTTAATTGGGAGGCCGTGTTTATGGACTGGGGATGGCTGAGAAATGCTAAATTCCTTCTTTCCCAGACAAAAAAGACATGGTGCAAACAGGCTTGGCCGCTGTGCTTGAATGTGAGCCTCACTGTGTGCTTTCTGTTTGCAAAGGTCTCTTTCTACCGAGGGGCAGTTCCCGAGAACATCCCTGAAGATGCCAGCAGGAGGAGGAAAGGTCCAGACTCCCTCTGGCTGGCTACTCTGCCCATCAAACTGCCCGTGAGTTGTTTTGTCTCCTGCATAAAAATTAATCTCTATGGGGAAAGAGCAGGGCCCTTCCTGCTCAGCTGATTTTGTCTTGGTGCAGTGAAGCATTGCCGGAAATGGCTGCCCAGCCACGTCACGGTGGAGATTTCCCGCTCCCCATGAGCAGTTCTGAAAAGGGAAAGGTAAAGAGCTTTCCTGCTGAGTTTGCCTGTCAAGCACAGACTTGTTGGATGGGTGGTCAGAGAGGGTGGATCCGCTGGATGAATGAGGGCTGTAGAACAGGAGGAAGATCTCTGCCATTAAGGGAAGTGTCTGTGGTGTTCATAAATTTCTTAGTCACACAGCAGGGAAAAAAGAAAGGTCTAGGTAGAGGTAGTAGGTTGGATTTGAATCCAAGTGCTGGGTGTTCTGGTGGGAGCCACTGCCCTTCAAAGCCTAGGCTGTATCTTACGTGGAAAACGCAACTTTTGCTTACGGAATTGAATTGATTTTTGAGAAGTCTGAAACTATAAATACCTTTGTGGTCTGAATGCTTCCCTTCAGATCACGTGCCATGAGCTCACAACCCTTTCTGCCACGTGCAACCTCAACTACAAAGTGCTCTCTTACCGCTGAGGCAAATATGCTTTGGGGAGGTGGTTCATTGCAAAATGCTCTGTAAAGGAAGGAAATTTCCAGTGTGAGCTATGACTGCAAACACCACGACTGGACAGTTTGCACAGGCAGTGAGCATTGCTGGTCACTGCTGGTGGGAGTGCTCCCTGCGTCTTACACTCTGACACTTCAACCCCAAGACCTTCCTTCCTCCCCATCAGGAGGAAGGAAATTTCAGCGTGGAGACTGAATGGCCAGACACCATCCTCCACAAAACCGATTTCTTTAGCACGTTCCTTCTCTCTTCTCTGTGACACAGCGATTGAAACCCCGCTGGGGTGAGAACCCTGCTCCCCTAAATGGCTTCTCCTTCCCTCCCTTGAACCTGGGCAACGCCGAGACAGGCTATCTGACCCAGGCCAACCTGCTGAGCATTGCCAGGCGTGTGGGAGCTGACTGGCAGACCATTGGCCTGAACTTGGGCTTGACCTACCAACAGATTGAGCGCATAGGATACAATAACAGGTAAGACAGGACGCTGCAGTCAGCGGTGATGGATTCGATCTCTCTGTGTCTATCTGCAGGGAAATAGTATAAATTAACGCTTGGCTGGTTGAAAGTTTTCCCACTGGAACTCTTTCACTGGAGAAAAGATGGGTTGGCTAAAATGGTTCTTCTCAAAACATTGTGCTTTTTTAATGGAAAACTGATTATTTTCTCTTGCCGTTATAAAACAAAGCTTTGTGTCTGAAAAACAAAATTGGGAAATAACAAACCTGATGAGCTTTGTAGTTGAGATGAGTCACATTCCTGTTTTGTGTTGTGATCTGGATTCCTGGCCAGGCTCCATCTCTGACAATGAGCAGTGGCATTAATTGCGAATATCATCTCTATTCAGAACGAGCTTGTGGTACATCATGGGACCTGCAGTCTGACCAAAAAGCCAGAGCAGTGTACGAGCGTGAGACTTGTTCCTGTGGGAAATTTACATTCAAAAGCAGAATGCTTTAATTTGATATTTCTATTGGGAAAACATTTTCAATCTGGAGAGATTTTAGCGCAGGAACTGTGATGGGTGGGGAAGAGGCAGGCCCACCAAGTGCTTTGTGTGTCTGGAAAGCTTCTCTGGGGCTCCAGCCATGGGCTAGGACTCAGGGAAGGCCTCTTTGGGTTGCCAGTCAGGAGAGTGTCTTGGTTACTTCTGTGTTTCCCCCTTTCTTCAGAGAGGACCTTGATAAGCAGATCCTGGACATGCTTTTCTCGTGGGCTAAGCAGAACTCAGAGGATCCCGAGTGTGTGAGCAAGTTGATCACAGCCATGAAAGAGAGTGGCCGCCAGGACATTGCTGAGGAGGTCGAAACCATCATTGAGCTGGGACGGCAGAAATACAGGGAGTCCATTCGCCGGGTGGGCTTGGAGCAGGAGAGCAGCACTGAGGACTCTGCCATTGCTATGGTGTAGCACCCAGCAGAAAGAACTGGGTTTCAGAGGGGTCCCTCTACGTACCCAGAGTGACAGCATCCTGGGGCTGCTCCCAGTGCAAGTGTCTTCCCAAGGAGCTGGAAGTTGATCTACTTGTGAACTGACTATGGAGCTCTCTTGGGTCTAGACTCACATGCCACTTCTGCCAATCCTTGGCAGTTTAGAGTGTATTTATGAGCCTTTGCTGGACCTTCTTGACCTTGAGCTTTAGATATCAGAAACATGGAGAGATTCAGAGACTGAGGTGTCTGTCGGTGGAGTAGTGGCTAAAGTAGCCTTTAACTCATGTTATGTATATTTATTTATAACTTATTCCTGAAACTGTGTCCTGCTGGAAACACTGAGTGTGAGCATTTGGGTCTGTTTGTGCTCCAGTGCTTGATGGGAAGGTGGAGATGCAGTCGTGTTACAAAGGCCTGTGGTGTGGTGGGGACTGTTCAGCCGCTGCTGTTAATGACTTGTTTTGCTCACATGAAAATGTGAATTGTATTCCCCATGAAAATGTTTTCTGCCAAATCTCTTTCAGATCCCTGAAGCCCAAAACAAAACCTGGGGGTTCATGGGGAAAAGGGAAGAAACTAATTTCTAGCAAAACTGCTCTTGTTTTTTGGTTTTGCTCCAAAAGCTCTTTTGGAGCAAATAAAATGTCACAATGTCCCTCGGCTGCTGCACCTGCCAGGCTTTTTAGCTGAGACCTACACGCTGCTGGGCTGCGACACAGTTCCAGTTTTATTTTACAATTAAGTAAAAATCCATAACCCTGCTGTTCTGGGAGAGACTCTAATGTAAGTGAAAGTAGAATTTCCTTTACAGTTCCAAAGGGATATTCCTCACATCCTCCCAGTGAAACATGCCAGTGTAGTAATGCAGGTGTGACCCCTCGTGAAGGTTGGTGAAGTTTGGTGGAAAGCATGACTTAAATTTGCATTTCAAACTGGTCTGACCAGCTGTGAAATAGGTGCTGTTGTGGGATTGGCATGAGCTGCGCTGAGCTAACCTCCTGGTTTTGCAGTCTGAACATCTTGTATAAGACTCGAACTGTTTATTGCTTTTTCAACTGCTTTTCATTGTCATTGACTGCTCAGGTGCCCTTCTCTTCTTGTTCCCCATCTCATAATGGGCCTCAACTAATGAGAATGGGAAGTTTCAGACCAGCTTTTTGAAAGATTGCTGTCACCTGCATACTGAATCAACAAGCTGTCCCTTCCCTTATCAGGAGAACATTGCTCACTGAGGTTATTCTGGGCAGAACTAATTCAGTCTAAGAATGCAAATATTCTCATCTGCTTACCCTTAATTTTTAACTTAGTATATCATACTCCTTTTAGGATCAGGCACTCTCTGTTCAAGTCTAGAGAACCAGAATCCTCAGAGTGTTTTGAGAACTTTTCATTCTCTGTGAAAAATCCAAGGAAACAATGATCTACAAATCAGCTTCTGACAAAACTCTCTACTCATGAGTAACATTGTCCACAGACACTTTGTGACTTGATCTGCTTCTTTCCTTCACCAAATTTCTGTCTTTAAAGCTCAGTAGACAGAAGTAATTTAAAATGGGGAGCAGCAGGTAGATTATTCTAACCCACTACAAGTTTACTCCCTCATATTGCTTTTAAGACATTAATGAGACCAGAAGCAATAGCAATGGACAACTGTGCACTAGCACAAATTCATACTGGCAGGATGTAGGATGTGATGTCTGTAAACAACAGATAACAAGGTGATCTGATCCTCTATAGTCAAATCTGGTCCCCGCTGTTGAGGGTAGGTTGACATGCTTGTTAAGAGAAAATAAGCAATTATAGGCAGAGCTTTTTGGGGGTGTTTTGTTTGTTTGTTTGTTTATTATTATTACCTCATAGGATATAGTGTGCAAGAGGTTTTCGCAGATTTTTTGGGGTTAATGAAGGATGAGGTACTTGTGTATCTTCTGGAAGGGCTTGATCTTGGCACTAGAATAAATTTCTTGGTGATATATATGTCTAATTTTAATGATCTTTATGAAATATTTGGTTTGAATCAGAGTTACAGAAGTGATGAAAAGTCTACATTTTTTGTGAGAAAGATATTGATGGACAGGTGCTTTATTTTCCACACCGTAAAAGAAAAAAATCTTTTTCTGAGTATGGTTCTCCAGTATGTCACCTGTGCTACAGGTCATCTGTAAACCAGAACATTTTCGGATGATAAGACCAGAGATGGAGATGCCAAGAGACTTCTGACAAATCCATGACAATAACCAGCAATCCTAATAAAATTGTAATAATTGTAATAGAATTGATAGTTGAACTGTATTATTCTAGCCATCTGGAAACACTCTATTTCTTTCAATATTTAGACATCAAATAAACTTTTCTCTTCCAAGCATTATTAAAGAGACTGTAGGCAAAAATAATAGTCTCACCATTACTAATGATAGCATTTGATAAGGTGACTCATTATTATCCAGAACTGTAATTAAAGTAGTATTAGAACTATCAAAACCAAACTCATAAAGGGATTAGTTTTGTTTGGTCTAAGAAGAGAGATTTAAAGCAGAAATAATAATAACAGTATTATGATTTGTCAAAGGTTATAGCAGAGCAGAATAAGCTATTATTTTTCTGTATCTCTAAAGTAAGCAGAAAAGTGAATTAACTTTTGGCACAGGATAATATAAATTAAATATTAGGAAATACTTTCTAATCATTGTAAAAGTGATCTACTTAAAGTCATGGAAGAAGGCTGCTGAATACTTTTACAGGCTTTTAGAGAAATATCAAACAAGGACTAGTTCATGAACATCAAAAGGTACTGGATTAGATCACCTCTACTGTCTCCTTTTATATTTTCCGTCTAAACCTTCATTTAACGTTTATTCCTGAGAAGAGTCTTTCATGAATGTAGCAGTTGTGATCAGTGAATACACTGTAGACAAGTGAAATTTAACATTTCTCTGTGTTGGCTGTTAAGAGTTGTACACATCCAATACGCTCCAAACTGTCGAACATGAGCGGGGTGTCTATATTATGTCTATAATATATGTCCTGTACTTTCCATTTCAACAATATGAAGGGCGAAAGCCTTCAGGCTGTTGCTGACAGCAGATTTCTAACAAGAACCAGTGTTACTGTCTTGCAAAGAACAATATTTAAAGGCATAAAGAGGAATGAGCTCCCTATTCACAAGCGATCAGTAAAATCTCCTATTTCCCAATCTTCCTTTCAGCTTGCCTATTTGTACTCTTTTTTGTTGCACATAAAAATGGCTGACAGTATTTACATATATAAATGATTTTTCTGCCATCTCTTCTTTCCCACCTCTGCTTTTAAAAGTATGAATTTCACACTTTCATTTTTATTCTGGAGTTTTGAGCCTACAAACTTAGGAGTATTTTGAATATTTTTTTTCTCTTAATGAAAGCACATGTGTAGTTCAAAGCTTGTGAGCAAGTTTCCCAGTAAAAAAGCCAAAATAAAACTGTTTTCTGTCCCAGTCATTCTAGCATAGTCAAGAGTTAATTAATGCTGATAGAAAAAATGTCAAAAATAGATGTGTTTTTTTAATTACTGTATGTTAATAAACCATGATGAGAGCATGAAAATCTCAAGTATTCTTGAAAAATCAATATGATTTTGAAGCATTTGCCAGGAGAGGTTTTTAAAAAAAATCCAAATGATCTGTAGTGTAACCTCATGAAAGTGGTTCATATTTTAGTTTAGCAATGGACTGCAACATTGCTCTCAGAAAATGTCCCCTTCTAAATAGCAAAACATTAGACCACTGAATCAAGAACTACTTTATCACGTGTATACAGTTTACTGCACATGCAAGTTACAACGAGAATAGCAAGAAGATTTTTTGCGCTTTATTTTTTAAGGATTTCATTGGTATAGGAGTACACGATATGGAAAACAGCAACATGCAGGTTTCTTTTTTCTTTTGGCTGTAGTCTATATTGTCCTTTTAAGATCAATTCTGGAAATGCATGCAGTAAAAATACAGGTAATTCCAGTCTATAAGAGAAATGTATGTCTGCATATCACCCTCAAATACATTTTTATTCTTAAGCTATATTAATTTATTATCATTTTGTGATTATAGCAGCTAGCATCTCTGTTCTCTAGTGATGTTCGTATTATTTTACCCAAAGCACCAAAAATATCTCTTGCTTTGTAAAGCTTTTCCATATGCGAAGTTGAAGACAGGGAGGAGTATTCACACTGTTGAAATGAAGACACCCATCTAAGCAGATACACAGACCTATTAAATAATAAGCCCTTGAGGATACTATACAGTGAATGCAGAGCCCCTGCACGGTGTCAGAACTGTTGCACTTTGTGACTCGTACAGAGGATTGGTTAGTAAAATGTTTTCAAAAAACCATATTTTGCTAGTAACACTACACATGAGCCCTGGACACATGTGGATTTCCAGCTAAGTGGTAGTTCTTGATGAAATATCTGTCCCCTGAGCTCACCAGCCCCTGGACACATTTCTTCGATAATGTTAGGTCATTCACCAAGAACAGGGGAGGGTTGTGACTGGAAATGTGAGATCCTCTAAATCTACTTGGACCCAGGGAAAGCCTGCTATGTAACTGTATCGGTTCTGTAATTTCTGTTATCCCATAGGACTGCACTAATTGCTGAGCTGCAGACTTGTATTTCCTGTGCCTCCACTGTAGCCAAATGTTTTGAATTATTTGCTGAAGAGCATCACCTGGAAGAGTGGGGAACACTCCCACCCATGAGTGCAGATTCTGGTGCCCCACTTCCAAAACAGGGCTCTAGAAGCAAAAAGCCTCCTCTTTAACACCATCTCCCAGAGCATTCTCCTAGAGAAGCTGGCAACTCATGGCATAGACAGGTGTACTCTTCGCTGGCTTCAAAACTGGCTGGATGGCCAGGCCCAGAGACTTGTAGCGGAGTTAAGTCCAGTTGGTGGCTGGTCACCAGCAGTGTACCCGAAGGCTCAGTTTTGGGGCCGGTCTTGTTCAATAGCTTCATCAATGATCTAGATGAGTGCTTCCTCAGTAAGTTTGTAGACAACACCAACCAATTGGGTGGGAGTTTCTATCTGCATGAAGGTAGGAAGGCTCTGCAGAGGGATCTGGACAGGCTGGGTCAATGGGATGAGGTCAGTAAGATGAGGTTTAACAAGGCAATTGCCAGGTCCTGCATTTTGGTCACAACGACCCCAGGCAATGCTACAGGCTTGGGGAAAAGTGGCTGGAAAATGACCTGGGTGTGCTGGTCGACACCCAGCTGAACATGAGCCAGCAGTGTGTCCAGGTGGCCAAGAAGGCCAACAGGATCCTGGCCTGCATCAGAAATAGTGTGGCCACCGGGAGAAGGGAAGCGATCATGCCCCTGTACTGGGCACTGGTGAGGCCACACCTAAAG
>WUAM01000167.1:946311-964255 GCA_024336885.1 Actenoides hombroni | reverse complement strand
GCAGAAGGAGGGAGGAGAGGAAGGGGCTCCGCTCCGCACCCCGCGCCGCCCCGGCCCCCGGCGGGACCTGCCGCCGCCCCGCTCCGGTAAGTGCGGTCGCAGCCCCGGCCCGGCCCTCGGGAGGCGCCGGCGGCGGTCCCGGCACCCCTCCGGCACCCCTCCTGCCGCCGGGCTGCGGCTCGCCTGCCCCGGCCTGGCCTCTGCCGCACCGGCCACTCGCCTCAGGGCTGTGCCGGGCTCCCTTCCTGCACCCCCGCTCCCTTGGCGGCCGGCCCCTCACCCCGGGAACTGCGGGGCTCCCCCGACCCCGCTGTGGCCCCTCACCCCGGGGGCTGCGGGCTTCCCAGGTCCCTCCCGTCTCTCGCCCTCACCCCCCGGGGCTGTAAGCCCTCCTGGCCCCCCAGCTGGTCCCCTCGCCCTGGGAAGTGCTGCTCCCCCCGGCCACTCCCCTCATCCCCCTGCCCGAATGCGGGGCGGGGGCCGCAGGATCCCGCGTGGAAGGCGAGCCGGGGGGAAGCAGCCCCGTGCTCCCGGCCGTGCTGGGCTGCCCTTGCCGGGCGTTGGGGGCTGTCGCGGCCCTTCCTCGCCGGGGAAATTGTGGGCGACACGTGTGCGGTTTCAGATGTGCCCTTTAGTGTCCCAGACTTGCTGCTTTTCATACCGAAAGTAATGTTTCTGCGAGGCTTCTGCTTTCTGGGGTGATTTGTAGCATCATAGCTTCTGGCTGCCTCGGTTGCAGGGCAAGGTCTGACATCTGAGCCTCCCCCAAGCTCCTTCCAAGCTCTTCTAAGCCAAATCCACCCCTCTTTGAGATAGATCAAGGTTATTGTGCTCTTCCTCTTGTGGATGGGGAAAGTGGAAATGTGGATGGGCTGTGGGATGTCCTAAAGGTCACCCTGGGAACTGGATCCCAGACATCCTCTCCTCTTTGGCTGCATCCTCTAGAGCTGCTGGGCTCCTGCTGGGCGAGGGTGCAGTCCTGGAAATTGGATTTTCCAGTGCCCTGGGCCTCTGGTTTCCTGCAGGGCTTTGTAGCTTTTAATTTCGACACCTTGCCAGGCTGTCAGAGTAACGAACGTCAGGGCAGGATCCCAGCTATATTTATTTGTCCTAAATATCTTTTTGATACTCGGTGTTTGCAGTTCAAGTCTGGGTGTTTCTACCATAGCGCGTCCACCTCCGACAGCCTCGCTGCCGTAAGGATCTGACCTCACGTGGCGGGGCTGCTGCTGTCAGGATTCTGTCTGCAGTGGTTTTGATCACTGCAAGTCACTGTGGCTTTGCCTCTCCAAAGCTTGCTTCTTGGCAATGACAAGTGAAAGACAATCGAACTAGAGTGGTACTCGGCTGATAACGGTGTGTCGTGTGGGGCTCGGGTGGTGGTTCTCTCGTGTTTTGCTTGCCAGGCTGTTGTAAGTAAAGGTGTAGGTGAGATCTAATAGGAGGAGTTACTCCAGCATCTTCACCAGAAAATTAAGCACCGGTGTTTCACAGGATCCCAGCATGGTGGGGGTTGGAAGGGACCCCTGGAGATCATTTGGTGCCACCCCCCTGCTCCAGCAGGGTCACCCAGGATCACAGTGTCCAGGCGGGTCTGGAATCTCCCCAGAGAAAGAGACTCCACAACCTCTGTGGGCAGCCTGGGCCAGGCTCTGCCGCCCTCACAGCAACAAGTTTTTTCTCGTGGTCAGATGGAAGAGGATTTATTGGGGATTTACCTCTTTGAATGTCTGGCCTGTAGGATTTTTCACTGTGTGCTACATCTTGTGCTTGCCATTCACACAGGTACAATCCTGATGCTGTGCCCTTGGCTCATTTGTTCGCTGAGTGCCCGTCGTAGCCAGGAGCTTTACGTCCTGGGGACGATGGTGATGGGTGGCAGAGATGGATGGCCCAGTTGGAACAGGGAGCAAAGCCGTGTTGTAAATTGGAGCCCGGCGCTGCACTGAAGGAGAGTCTGCAGTCTTGTTTGGTGCCCAGCAATCTCGTTAATGTCTTACGAGGATGCCAGGGCCCTGCTGCCGTTTTAAGGAGGAGGAGTGAGCTGTATTAAGTTACGAGGAGGTAGAAATCACTGACAGCCTCCCAGGGCCGTTTGCTCCCCTTTTTCTGCCACAATTTAAATTAATGGGCAAGGCAGGGGGAACCACCTACCTGTCTGGCCAAGCTGACAGCAGCACGTACATGCAGGATCAGCCCCTCACACCCAAAGCAGCCCCTCTGCTTGCTTGTGCATCACCTTTGGTGCTGTAGGTCTGTAGCAGGACAAAGGTGTGATGGAGAGGAGGGACTGAGATGCTGCGGCTGGGGTTTGGTGTGACCTGAAGCCCTGGGATCTGTGAGGATTTGGAGCTGGTGTAATGGGGAAAGTCTCTCTTGTGAGCTGGAAGAATTCCGAGTGCCTGTACAGCTGTTCTTGTGTAACTGGTGCTGTGATGAGAATTGTGAAATAGTAGAAAGGACAGATTTTTCTGGAGTGGCTCAGCAGTGGTTTTAGGTGGGAAAATGTTACGCTGTGTCGAGCTAAAGCAAAACACACCTTGGCGGATTGCCCTAAGAACAATTTTTCCGTGAGGGGTAAAAGCCAACCTAGGGAACACCCTCACTGCTGCCTGTGTGATGACTGTGCAGTGCTGTGAAAATAGTTCATTATCCCTGGCAGTCTGGGGTTTATCTGAATAATCTGCAGCCAGGAGGCTGTAAGAGGAGTGACTGACCAGTTGCTGCTTCTCCCTCAGCAAGGAGTGCCCTGGTGTGGTGTGGGGCTGACTGGTCTCCATCTCTGGTCCTCCCAAAGGGTGGCTGGGCTTTGAGTTTGCTGCTGGGCTGGGAATTCATTGTTTTACAGCTGTTGGCAAACCTCTGGATTCTCTTTCACCTCAGTCGGGATAGAAAACGCTCCTGGGGCGTTCCAGTAGCTGCTGTAAGGTGGCGTGTCCGTGTGAAATCTGGGAGGTGAAGAGCTTGTGTGGCAAGAAGAAAAGCTTAGCAGCAAAGGGACTCACGACCCTCAGTGGCATCTCACAGCACGCGTGCCTGGTTCCAGCACCGAGCTTTCTTTTGTCACTTGATCCCCGTGCTCACTTGGGGGCAGGGAACTGCAAACGTTTTGCACTGCCAACTTTCCAGTGCCAGCAAGATGCCGTACGCGGGGTGTATCTCTTACCAGCCTGTTTCTGTCTGCCTAAAATCATCATCCTGTGCTGCCAGGATGACATAAAAGCTTTGAACTAGGCCCCAAGGGGGAAGGAAAAGGTGTGGGAAAATGCAAAATATTTTTCTTCAGTTGTTAGGAGATCCTGCGCCGGTGAGGTGTGGTGTAACCAGCCAGGTTTGGAAGGGCTGGGACAAAGGAGTATCCTCATGATCCCGAGCACTGCAGTTTGTGTGTGTTACAGTAGGATGCTCACGTCCTTTGTTTCTACAGTTCAGCCATTCTACAGTTTAGCCTTTTGTGGGCTTTTTCAGACCAGAGAGGCATTTCTTCTAAGCCTTCCTTGTTCCTGGCTGTCCTTTTTCCAAGCGTTTGGTTGGGTTTTTTCCCTGCTGTTTTCTTGCGGGCTTTTTGTTTTGTCTTTCCCTAGAATGAAGTTTCTGTGCCGCTGCTGTGACCTACCAGTGGCATCCCAGAGCCGTGCACCTCGGCCCTTGGCTGCAGGAAGTCGATGTAGCTCTGGAAGAGGCAGATTTTGGTTGCAGCAGCTGAGGTTGGGCCATCACGTGGGAGCCCTTGAGCTACAGGAAGAGCCCGGGCACTCAGCCTCTTTAGCCTGGCACTTACAAGTTTGTTAACATCCTGTTAGGCTTCCAGTTGGACACGCTGCTCTCCCAGCTGCCTCTGCTCCTCTGTCTCAGTCTGCAGTCCTGTGTAAGGATGGGTGCCTGTGCTGCTCCTTCAATAGCAGCCGTGCAGGATTGGAAGGACTTGCCTGGCCACAGCATCCTGCCTTCTGCTGCAGGCACTGAGGACTGGTTGTTGTTCCTTTTAGAGCTGTGAGCACGTTCACCCAAATCCTTAACCCTGCAGAAGCCTGTTTGCATCTCTGGGCTTTCTTTAGAAGCACCCAAAGATCTGCACCACCAGAAAGTTAGGAGGGTTGGAATAACCAACTATTTATCCTGGCACGCGAGCTGTGGGCGCTGCCCGTGTGAGCCAGCGCATCGGTTTTATTTTTCACTCTTGAACCTGATCCTGCACCCTGCCTGTGCTCCACTGTGTGCTTCTCCTGAAGGGCTGCATGGACTCCAGCCTTGCTGGACCCAGATGCTTTGTCTGTCTGCAGCGAAACAGCAGGGTGTGTCTGCAAGCACCTCATCATCGCCTTCTCTTCTTCACCCTCTTTGGGGAACTGATTGTCCCCCAGGACTGGGCACTGGGGAGGCCAAACCTCGTATGCTGGGTTCACTTTTGGGCCCCTCACTCCAAGAAGGACATTGAGGGGCTGGAACGGGGCCAGAGAAGGGCAACAAAGCTGGGGAGGGGTCTAGAGCACAAGTCTGGTGATGAGCAGCTGAGGGACCTGGGGTTGTATAGCCTGGAGCAAAGGAGGCTCAGGGGAGACCACCTCACTCTCGACAGCTCCCTGACAGGAGGATGGAGGCAGGTTGGGTCAGTCTCTTCTCCCAAGGAACAAGCAATAGGACAAGAGGAAAGGGCCTCAAGTTGCCCCAGGGAGGTTTAGGTTGGACATGTGGAAAAATTTCTTCACTGAAAAGGTTATGAGGTGCTGTCCCAGTCTGCCCAGGGCAGTGGTGGAGTCCCCATCCCTGGAGGGATCTCAAAGCTGTGGAGATGTGGTGCTAAGGGACATTGTTTAGTGATGACCGGGCAGTGCTGGGTTTTATTTGATGATCTAAAGGTCTTTTCCAACCTAAAAACTTCTCTGATTCTCTGCTGAAGAGGTGCCTGAGGTCTAACAGGACAGTGTGTTTTGGTTCCTTGGCCCTGCTGTTTGTCTTCCAGAGCCAGTGTAGTGGGACGGAGGTGGTGGATTGAGCTGCCCAGTGCAGAACTGGGTGTTGCTCTAATATCCCAGTATTGATTGATGTGTGGTTCCAGTTGTTGTGAAGATAAAGCAACAAGGGGCGGAAAAGCTTTAGAAAACAAGGCAAGACCCCAGACACCCCCAGTGAAGAGGTCCCGTCGCTCTGGGTGGTTTGGATTGCTGTCTGGCACTTCCCCCTGACACCTCTGCAAATATAAGAGCTTTGAATACTGGCTGTCTTGGGAGGGCTGCCCGCAGAGAGATTGGTTTGGTTGGGGAAGGGAAAGGCACCGGGCAGCGCTGCTCGTTGTGTGTCAGGAGAAATGGGATGGGATGGCGTTTAGTTAATTTGTGGGCTCTCTCTCTCGATCTGGGTTGCACGCAGCCTGTGGTGAGCCTGTGCTCACAGGAATGCAGCCTTGTGTTTATTTTCTTAAACCTTTTCCTAACTGGTTCTCGTCCTCGTTTTGGTGGTGCTGCTGTGGGTGGGTCACTACACCTTGTCAAATCTCCCTGCCTTTTCCTTTGGTGCTGATGCAGGTGGGTGGCTTATCAGGAGAGCTGTCTGGGTTGGGTTTCTTCCCTGGGTCTGCAGCATTTATCCAGAGGCCAGGAAAAGAGAGGTTGACTTTGATCCAGCTGAGTGCCCTGCAGTGGTGTGAGTTGGAGCTGCTGGGGATGACTGAAGTCCCATCAAAGACTGTGACTGCCCCTCATGGAGTTTGGCTCCGTGGCTGGGGCTCATGCTCTCAATTTAAAGGCTGTCCCGGCTGTGAGGAGATTTGTGGACAGAATGAGGAGAGGGAAGTAGAAGGAAAACGTCCCCTCTTACACAGGACAGCAGTACTGCAGCACTGAGGAGGCCTCTGGGAAGAGAGAAGGTGTGTGGTTTCTTTTTTAATTGAAGCACAAAGATACAGGACTGGAGAGTCATTCCAGCAGCAGAGAGATGCTGTGTGGGTCAGCTTGTGGTTTGGATCAATCCCGAAGCCACTGAGTAGCCACGATCCTTCACCTCTGAATTCAGACACAGCTTCCAGTGAATCCTTCCTGCTTCCCCAAGGGGCTGTGGTGCGTGCTGTGAAAGCTGCTGGCCAGGGTGAGTGCTGGCTTTGCGCGGATAAACGCCTGGGAGGAGGCGGGAGCCTGCGGTGCGCTCGGTCCGGACCAGCGCATCTGTCGGTGCTGCTGGTGCCAAGTGCCGTGTCCTTGTCCCCGCGGCGCCTGGCCCCTTGCTGCCTTTAACTGGTGTGCTGCTGGCATGCCTTGGCACAGGGCATCTCGTCTGCTGGGTAGGGAGGGTTGGAAACACCTTCTCCAAGGGCATGTGCTGACCGCGAGCTTGTTCGGTACCCTGTCCAGTGCTGTGCTCTTTGCTTTCTGGTAGCTGGGGATTTATAAACAAAGAAGGAAGAAGGAAGCATGTTTTAGGGACAGGGTGTGTCAGGAGCTAGCTGTGGATTGGGTGCTGCTTTCTCCTTCGCCATGGATTCAGAGCACGACCTTGGATAAGCAGTAGAATGTCGCTCCCTGACCCTGTCCCCTGCAGTCGAACAGGGACAGCAGCACTTGCAGGGTTTTGCCGCTTGCACGCGAAGGCGGCAGCAGGAGGTACAACCTGACACAGGAAACGATCTCTCCTTCTGGGTGCTTCCTTTCCCGTTCTCATTTTGTGCTGGCTTTCTCCAGGATGGGGGCAGCTTCCTGTTCCATGTCCTGGGTAAGCTGAGCTCCTCTCTGTGAGGCAACAGGAGCACTTGTTGGTTCATCTCAGCCTTTGGGAGCAGCTGTTGTTTATGAAGGCAGTTTTCGAAGGGTCCTAGCTCTTTCAAAGGACACAAACCACGTTGTGTCGGCCTGACCCCCTTCCCCTGAACCATCCCGCTCGCTTTGTTAGCAGCTACGTGTGTGCGTGACCTGAGCAACCGGTGTCTTTTTGATGCCCCTTTTTTTTCTGCAGAAGCTTACGGTGAAGATTCTTTGGTTGCCCCACTCCGGTTCCTCAAAACTAACGGAGAGCTGGAAGGAAATAGCTTGGACGCTGAAGCGATAAGCGCGACAGAAATGCCAGACGCCGTATAAACACCCAAACTCAGCCCCTGGCCCTTCCTGAAAGAGAGATGATTTGCAGAAATACTTCAACAGATGGTCTTGAGTTTGGCTTTGGGAAGGGGGGGAAGAAACGCCAGGGTGCTGCTGAGCCGTGTGTGTGTGGGCGCGTGCCCGGGTGCGCTGAGCACCGTGCCGCCCGCCAGCTCGCTCCCGGGGAGGCTGCGCTGCCTCTGCGTGCTTGGGAGGCAGCCGCCTGCCTCTGACTCAGTCTCTGTGGCTCTGCCGGGTCCTTGGCGTGGACTGAGCTCCCGCTTCCCCTGCCGTGAGGATCGGCTGTGCCCGCTTGCTGGGCTGTGCTGGTGGAGGGGAGCCACGGCCGGTCCGCAGAAGCGCGGGCGCAGCTCGTCGGGAAGAGGTTGTGGAGCTGCCAGGTGTTGCTTGGCACAGGGGTGAGGGTGCGGAAAGGCCGCGGCGTGATCTGACGCCAGGTTGTCTCTCACGCTGGCGCGGTGACCTGGACCGTGACGTTGCAAGTTGAGGTGGTCTGGAGCTGGAAGCAAACGGATCAGCTGTGGCAAAGGGTACGTGCTGTTGGGACACACCTCTGCGTAGGTGTGAGCTGAGAAACTTGGTGGTAGCCTGAAAGGATGTGGGGTGGGAGAGGGCTGATAGGTCACAGGGAGGGACCCTGATGAGCTGTGGCAGAGCTGGCTGCTGTGGCCAACCTCCCCTCTCCCCGATGAGGTTCCTTGCAGAACAAGGAGAACATGGTTTCCCCAGCTGGTTACCCCACCAAGTGTGGCAGCACCAGCTCTTCTGTGGGCTCTGCTTGAGGCCAGGCAGGTTCCTATGTCAGCAGCCACAGCGGGCTCCGATGGGGATCATGAATTGGAGCCTCGAAGTCCTGGTCCACGGCCCTCTGGAGCAGAGCAGCGTGTCTGGTTCCTGCACTGCCAAACCTCTGGCAGTCCCCCAGTGTGACTGCTTGCTGGCACGGCAGCAGCTTGGGTCTGACGCTGTTTGCTGCTCCTGCCATGTGCTCTTTGGCGAGATGGGGGTGGTGGTTCGAGCAGGGCCGTGAGGTGACTTCAGGGGTGACTTTTCTGCAGTCGCTTTACTGAGGATGCTTTAATGTGTCAGGTAAATTCCTGTGGCTACTTCTGGCAGGCAGCACCGTGGCACAGCACGTGCAGAGTGGCCGGGTAAGACGTTTAATCTCTGGAGAATGACTTTCCAAGCTTGACTTATTTCATTTTCCCTCTCCCTCTGTTTTCATTTTTGTCTTACCCATCTCCTCGCGCTCTCTTTAGATGACCAGGGCAGAGCGTGTGTGCTTTCCTTTGCCTGTAGCCTCCTCAGTACGTTGTCTCCTCCTTGCCTGCCCTGCAGCCTGCTGATTCACAGCACTCTGGGTGGGTTATGCCACAAACTTCCGAGCTGTCAGGTGGTGCTTGCAGCCCCCTTGACAATTCCTCTGCTTGTGGCAGAGCACGTACGAGTTTCCTCGGAGGAGCTGCTAGCTGCTTCAGGAGCAACATGACCCCTGTGGGGCTGCTGACGTGCGTGTAGCAAGGAACCATTTTGCTGTGATCTGAACGGCTTTGGCGCAAGCAAACAGCTGAGGTGGGAGGGGAGAAATGCTGCTTGTGATGCAGGAGCAGAGCAGGTATGTTCATGTACCCCCGCAGCAAAGGGACGGGCGGCAGCAGGGTCCTGTATCGCCCTTCCTGTGGCTGAGAGAGAAGCAATATTGATCAACGTGACATTTAACTGGCATTTCTTTTAGTGTACTGGGAACAGGAGTTAAATTCCGTCTTCAGCAGTGGGAAGTAATGAGACAAGCTTCCTTCCTCGGAAAGGTCTCTACCTGCTGTTGCAAAATCTTTGGGAGGCTGGGAGATGTCCTTTTGTAATGCTGTCTACGCTCCATGTCTGGCCTTTTGTGCAAGAGGCACCTGAAATCCAGTCGTGGCTCTCGCGAGCAGCGGAGCTCACAGGCTGTTTGCTCACACAGTGGCTCCTGCTCGATGCTTCTGTCACCTTGCTTTAGGTGGAGCTCAGTTCCTGACTCCAGAGGGTGACACTGAGGGGTTTACGTCCTCCCAGACCCCCGGGGTCCTGTTTCATTGATGTGTGATATTTTAGCGTTGGCATCCACTCTGCGGGCTGGCTCTTGGGGCACTGGGGCTTTGCTGGGGGGGGTAGGGTGGGGGATTTGCAGTTCCAGGTTCATGCAGCCCTTTGAGTGACAGCTATTGGTTAACATATAGCCCCACAGGGCTCTTCATTTCTAGGTCTTTTCAATTATTTTGTTTAGGGCCAAGAAATCCTTTTCTCCCAGGCTTCCCTGGTAGGATCCTTGTTCTATTTTATGGTTGTTGATTATTTTTTGGTCTCTGGTGCCCACAGCACTCAGGCTGCTGCTGAGAGGGGCAGCCCCACTGCTCGCTCCTGCCTCGCTCTTTTTGTGCTGGCACAAGTGTTTGTGTGTTCACAGCTACACACTGACCTGGGAATAGGCCTGGTCCGAAATGAGTCCCTCTGGTCACTGGGGGAAGGAAGAGCTCCCTCCTTTTTGGCAGTAGCCTGAAGTTATGCTGGACTAGTGGATGAGTAACCACTGCTCTGCTGGGAAAGGGAGTCATGTGGCTTGAGAGATGCACTTTTCAGGGCCTAAAGATCCTTAGTAGCATTTCCTTTCCAAAAATAATTGCAGTTTCTCTGCCAGCACGCTGTCAAGACTGGACCGAGTCTGTACCCGTGCCTCTCTGTGCTGGACAAACTGCATGGTCCTACCCTTCCACAGCCCTGAGTCCTGCCTGTAGATCCTCTCTGTGAGGGAAAGTCAGCAGCGTGTCTTTAAACCACCCTGCAATGAACACGGCCCAGTCCTTGCTGCCAGGGAAAGGTGGGTGCTTTTCGGGCCTCCTGGGGCCGGCCCCGTGTTCTGACAGATGCACGTGGTGTGGGAAGGAGTGGGAACAGAGGGGAAATCCCCCACGCCTTTGCTTTGCTTGGGCACAGGGACAAGCTCAGAGGAACAAGCACATGCTTTGGAAAGCACTCAGTGAGCACGTGTTCTTTACCATGCACAGAACTTCCCAACTTCCTCTCCTCTTCCTCTTCCTCTCCCTCCCTTGCATGCCAGGAGTTGGTGGCAGTGCCTGGCAGACATCCGGGGTGTGAACTGAGGCTGTGGTGGGGCAGAGGTGAGGGGGTCACCCTGGGGCTGGAAAAGTGGGAGGCTCCTCTCTGAGCATATCTGAGCCTCTCTGGGATTGTGTGTCTCTTTCCTGCCATCCTTCTGCTCTCCCTGCGCCAGGCTGTCCCTTCCCCTTCTTGTTTCTGAAGGCCGTGTTCCTGTTTGCTGTGGGAGGTGCTCAGGCTCCTGCCTGTCTCCACTGCCAGTAGGTTTAGGGAGCTGGTTGAGATTGCCTGACCTGGCTGAGCTCACGCTGCAGCTTCCTCGTGTTGCCTGTCCGGCTGAGCTGTCCCCAGCCAGCTCCAGGGATGTGGGGGAGATGGGTCCTCATGAGGAGTGGTGTGTGGGAGCGTGCTGGGTGACTGGCCGTCCTTGGTGCTGCTCCATGGCTGGAGGCTGGCAGTGCCCCCTGGTCCCTGTGGGAAAGGGGCTGCCTGCAGGGACCCCAGACCAGCATCTGGGTGCCATCCTGGGGCGTGCAGTGTGCTCTGGGCCATGGAGAAGGGACAAGCCGGCTGGCCCTTTGGAGAGGGGATCTCCTGGCTGGTGTGGCACCAAGGGCTGGGGGAATGGCCAGTGTTTTTGCACATTAACCAGGCAGCTGTGCTGAGGGAGCCGTAGTGTGCTGGCCACAGTGCTCCTGTCCTTCTCCTCCCAAAGCCATAGGGTGCTGGCCACAGTGCTCTTGTCCTTCTCCCAAAGCCATAGGGTGCTGGCCACAGTGCTCCTGTCCTTCTCCCAAAGCCGTGTCAAGGCGAGTGCTTTCGACTCTCCCACAGCTATTATGAAAGAGTCTGGGTTTGCTGCATCTCTCCCTTTGCCCTCAGGGCATGCTGGGCTTGTTTGAATTAATGTAATTAGCACATGCCTTATTAGCTCACTAAGGCACAAAGAACTCATGTATATTTGTAGCCAGGTTAAGCAGCCCCTATTAATTTAATAACCGTGTCCTCCTCCTTGCATGGCAACAGTTCATCGCTGGTGGTGACTCAGGATCAGCCAGGATGGAGGGAATTTGGGCAAGGTGTGTTCGTGTGTGGTTCTCTCTAATTGCGTTGTAGTTTTATTAATGAGTGGAGCTGTGAAGGGAATTAGCAGCAGGCGCTCGACGGAAGGAGGCTTTCGGTGCTGGTTTGCTGGGCAGGCAGCCCTGGATATTTCCACTACACTGGCTGTAGGAAAGGTTCTACAGAATGAACAAGTGTGAGAGAGTCTCTCCTCCCTGTCTTCACCCTCTACTCTGCCCTAGTGAGGCCACAGCTGGAGTATTGTGTCCAGTTCTGGGCTCCCCAGTTCAAGAGGGACAGGGAAATACTGCAGAGAGTCCAGTGGAGGCTGTGACGATGATGAAGGGACTGGAACATCTCTCTTATGAGGAAAGGCTGAGGGACATGGGGCTCTTTAGCTGGAGAAGAGAAGACTGAGAGGGGATCTTATCAACGTTTACAGATATCAGGCAATGTTTACAAATATCTGAAGGGGCCAGTCTCTTTTCAGTGGTGCCCTGGGATAGGACAAGAGGTGATGGTCACAAACTGGAACACAGGAAGTTCCACCTCAACATGGGGAAAATCTTCTTTGCTGTGGGGGAGACGGAGGCTGGAACAGGCTGCCCAGAGAGGCTGTGGAGTCTCCTTCTCTGGAGACTTTCAAAACCCAGCTGGATCTGCTCCTGTGTGGCCTGCCCTGGGTGATCCTGCTTGCTTGCTGCTGGGATGGAACCTAACTTATAGCCCTGGAGTTGGGACTACTTCTGGCACCTATCTTTTCAGCATCTGCCTGAAGGAACACAATGTAGGGGAAACAAACTTGGGTTTGTGGGTTGTTTTTCTTTTTTCTCAAAAGAAGAAGAGTTTGTATTTCCTCCCCCACCCCCTTTCAAGGAGAAAAAGCCTTTTCTAGGGCTACATGCAGAGTTTGGAGAAAAAACATACTCATCCTGTGACGTGAAGGTGGTGGTCATCCATAACAGTTGGTCCTTGACATGGCTGCTCCAAACTCTCTGACTTGTGGGTCCTGAAGGCCTTGAAGTGTATCCTGTCTGTCCTGCGTGCCCCGTGCCAGCCCTGAGGCAGGACCGACAGCTCCGGGCAGCGCTGCGACCTGCCCTGTCCTGCACTGTCAGTCCTTCCCCTCCACAGCCTCGGGTTTGGCTGCAGCGAGCTGGCACTGTCCCAGGAGGTCACACTTTAAGGCATCCAACAGGAACAGCTCTGTGGGTGTTGCTCTGATGAGGTACTGCTGCAATTTGGCCCGAGAAGATGGTTATTCCTCCCAGTGGGGCCACTGGCGACCCTCTCTTTTGGAGGAGATCGGGCTGCTGAAAGCCAGGAGCCCAGGTTTTGTTGCTGGTGGGGAATGAATGGTCCCTTTTATGCTTCAGGACCTCAGCTGGGCGCTCTGCCTCGTTCCTTCCGAGCGAGCTAGAATCCAACCCTTGCTCTCCCTTGGGCTTCTTGGTTGGTTGTTTTTAATTACTGCTTTGTACTTGGTGATTATTTTAAATTGGGAGGAGAAAACATTTTTTTTCCACTCTGCCGGTCTCTTGGCAGAGCACCCGAGTGAGGGATTTGCACCGCTTAGTTTCTCACTGTAAGGCCTTCCAGATGAAAGGGTTGGTCTGTCTGTCACCGTCAGTTGGCTCTGCCTTTTCTTGACCACCACAGATGATTGATGAGGAAGTGCTGGATATAAGTTCTTGTTTGTTTTCCCATCTTTGTCTCCCATCTGCCAGACTCCAGCTTCTCAGCAAAGCTGTCCTCTTTCTTCAGCTAAGGTCTCTGAAGCTGTAGTTTCCTAGAAAGTGGTAGGAGAACTGATCCAGAGGAAGGTGGGTTTAAAAATAGTTATAATCACACCAGTTCAATGTGTGATTCTGTGACTTCTCCAGTGGCCCTTGGAAGAGGTCATCACTGGCAGGGAGCACCCACTTCTGTTGTCCAAAGATGTCCAAGGTGCAAACTTGCTTGTCCACCAGCGTGATCGTGTGTGGGCTCTTTTCCTGTCTGTCAGTTAGCTTGGGCTGCCCCTGTGGGCTCTTCAGCTGCAAAATGACCTAGGCCCCTATAAACTGAGTGTAAATGTTCGTTTTCTCTAGAAATTGCCACATTATATATAGGTCATTGTGTTTTCATATGGCTTAGTTTTTCTGTAGCTGCTTCTCGCAGATCCCTTTGAACTGGTGCAGGGACTTGCAGGTCTCTGCAGACCAAAGGTGGAGCCCATCACTATTTTCAAGCAAAACGCTGGGCCTGAGTTTCTGCTATGGGTGCTCTGACCTCATACCACTGCATCACCAGAGGTTTTAGAATCACAGAGTGGTTTGAGTTGGAAGGGACCTTAAAGATCATCTAGTTCCAACCCCTTGCCATGGGCAGGGACACCTCCCACTAGACCAGGTTGCTCGGAGCCCCGTCTAACCTGGGCTTGAACTCTTCCAGTGATGGAGCATCCACAGCTTCCCTGGGCATCCTGTGCCAGGGTCTCACCACCCTCAGAGTGAAGAACTTCTTCCTCATTTCCAATCTAAATTTCCCCTCATACAATTTGAAGACATCTCCCCTTGTCCTATCACTACAATCCCTTGTAGAAAGTTTCTCCCCAGCTTTCTTGTAGGCCCCCTTCAGATACTGGAGGGCTGCGAGAAGGTTTCCCCAGAGCCTTCTCTTTTTCAGGCTGAACAACCCCAACTCTCTCAGCTTGTCCTTGTAGGGGAGGGATATCAGCCCTTGGATCATCTTCCTGGTTCTTCTCTGGACCTGCTCCATTTTGTGAGAAGGGACACATGGAAAGGGTTTTGGGCCTTCTGGCTCCTACACCTCTTGGTCCGTGTTTCTATAGAAGCCACGTAGAGGAAGACTGAGTTTGCCTTTGATCATGAGTTGTCCAAAATTTGGAGTCTTGTTATTTGTGTTACAAGTGTTCAGAGGAATGAGAGGCAAGCAGGTCCTGAAGTGGCATTTGTGCAGAGCAGAGGAGCCGGGTCTCTTGAGACTTATCCACTAGATGCAATTGCCTTTTGGAGAACTCGAGAGAGGAGGCAGGTTGAGATGGGAAGAGTGCCAGCAGCTCCTATGGGTTTCCTTTGTCCTCCTCAGTCTTGCCAGGGGTGCTGTGAGCACTTTTAGACATGCTGTCCCTCTCTCCTGTGGGAAGGTGCTGCAATATGAGAGTGTTTTAAGACTCTGATATGCGTTCTCAGTGAGGTCACCACAAACTCACTGGTCCTGCTGAAACCTTCCCTCTGGTTCCTTCAGCTTGGCACCTCCAATGGCTTGGACAGTCTTGTGAGCTCTGAATGAGTCACTTCTCCTTCTAACGGCTGTTGTCACTCATCCTGTCTTGCAGCTCAGCTGCAAAACCTCCAGGACAGGGACTGTCCTTGGCTGAAGGTCTGTGCAGTCCCTAAACGAACAGGTCCCAGAACTGCCCTGGGGCCTCTGGATGTTCTGCGGTGCTGATACCCAGGCCCAGCTTCACAATGAGCCTCAACTTTCCGGCTCTCAGTGCGGGGCAGTTTCCCAAGACATGCAAAGTGGAAGGGTGTACCTGGTGTTAGAGATCAGCATAGACCTGCTCCTCAAGTCTCCCTGTCTGCCTTGAATGCAGATGGCTTGGCACTGAGCGAGGAGCAACCTTTCTGCCCTACCAAAGTGGGGTGTGCTCTCGTAGCTGGAGTGCGATCTGATGTTGGGAGTTGTGCATTGGACTCTTGTTTCCTGAGCTGTCCTGGAGCAGAGCTGAGGGGTAGGAGACTTGTCTGGGAGAGAGATCATGTTGGTGCAAGGAGAGACCTCCATGAGAGGCCTCTTAAGCAATAAGGGAAACAGCTTCTGCACTAATCTCAGTAAGCTGCTGGTTGTTTGGCCTGGAGGAGCTCTTTTGGAGGCCTTTCTCCACACCTTAGCTCTTGCAGAGGTAATGGCAGATGCTTGTGGTCTTGACTTAACTGCTTAAGGTTTCTCAGCAAAGCAGGCAAAGTTGCATGGTGCTGTACTGTGAGTGGAGAGCCCGGATGGAGAGCCCGGAGGGGAGAGTGTGGGAGAACTGGGTGTGTTCCTTCTGCTCTTACTGTCTGGAGGGGAGGCAGGAGGATCCCCACCTCCTTCCCTTCTCTTTTCCCCCTTCCTTTCCAGGTGCCATTACTACCTGCTGCTCCACTCGCTGGGTCCTTGCTTTGGAGTCAGCAACTGGGTTGGCTTTTCCCACTGTGGCCGAAGCCAAGCAAGCAGAGGGGCTGTTGCCAAGTGCAGCAGAGTGTCTGTATCACACCTTCAGTAAGTCTTTTGCTTTGCATTGAAGTGACCCTGGTGACTGAGACCAGCAGGCAAATTTGAGGGGCAGGGGAGGAGAGAGAGAGAGCGAGAGCTGCTTCCAGCACATGGTGGGACTTTGGTCCCTGAGATGGGAGAGCTGTTTGGACCTGCTCAGAAGCAGGTCTTGAGTTTTGAGCCCTCTCCATCCTTGGAGAGTGGTGGAGGTGGCTGCATCTCCATGGCCACTCTCTGCTGTCTTTGTTTTGTCTTGGCTGCCATTGTATGCAGGTAAATGAGGTCTTTGAATTTCCCGTAATCTCAAATGAATCCCGAGGGAGAGGACAGTTGCAACACTGTGTTCATGGTATCAGAATACAGGACATGGCTGTAATCCCAGGGGATTGCAGGATTGTCCCCTGTGACACTTCCACCGTGGCCCTGTTGTGGCTTCTCTCCTGTCACAATGTTATGGGTAACTACACTGGTCCAAAAGGGTAAGGGATGTGGCAGGCAAGTGCCTCTGCTAAGATGTTGGACTATTTTTGTTCTTGGCTTGGTTTTTTTTCCGAAGCTGGAATGTTGTCATGGGAGCAGGGTGTTCCTCAGATCACCAGTTGTGGTTAGAAATCATGTCTGAAGGTAAAGGGCAAGTGACCGACAGAGCTGGAATGAGAGCTCGGGAGCCTTTGCTCCTGAATCAGGAGCTGTGTCCTCTGTGGGCATTCAGCTAAATCTGTACTGGCCACGACCTGGGTTAGCACAGCCAAACACCTCCATGATGCCCTCAGCCTGGGGAGCATCCTGCACTGTCTGTGTGGCCTGAGGGACATGTCCTGGTACCACAAGGCTTCGCAGCGTGCAGAAGCTAAGGCTGCCCAGACTGGGCCCAGTTTGCAAGGAGCATGGAGGCCAGAGGGGGGACAGTGTTTGCCTGCTGTTCGCAGGGGTGCCAGCGAACCCTTTCCACTGCAAACGTGCTCCGGCGGTTTTGGCCGCAGACAGGAGGGTGCCAGGGGACCCCCTCCCCGAGCAGCCAGCGGGAGGGATGCTGCACAAGGACGAGGAGGACAGAAGAAGCTGCAGGGGGATGTCGGAAGGAGCACTCCGTGCCGGGCTCAGCATCCCCGCTGTCTCGCGGGCCGGGTGGGCGCAGTGCCACCGCGCCTGTCCCCGCGGAAGCGTGAGCGGCCAATGGCTCAGGCGCGTGGCTTGGCACCTCCCCGCTGGGACTTTGGCCTTTTTTCACCTGGGGCAAGGGGGGGACCTGCTCTGGGCTCGGCGCATTCAAAGCCCAGCGTCACACGGGGACGGTTGTCCGCTCACCGCGAGGCAGGTGAGTCCGCGTCTGCAGCCCCGGGGCTTCTGCCTGGTGACAGCAAGGGACGAGGGGCCGCGTGGTCCTGCTGTGCTGCTGGAGAGGTGACGGGCTGTGACGGGCAGGGAGCGTCCACCAGCGTGGCCCAACTGACGCCCTGCTTGGTGCTGTGAGGAAATCCATGGCAGTCCCTGCTTTTGAGAGCCTGAGGACGAGTGAGTAGCAGAGACGAAACTGCCTCTGATTCCCTCCATCTCCCCCTGTCCCAAAATGTCCAGAGCAGGCGAGGGCCAAGTCAACGGCTTCTCCCCGGGTGAGGTTTCCTGGTGCTAACTCCCTCTCACACTTCATGCCCGGCACACATCTAGAAAGCAGCTTCTCTCAGGCAATATTTGCAGTTCAGTTTTCACTCCTTAAACATTATCGTTGTGACGGCAGCCTTGCTTTAATCATTAGCAGAACTTGGTGTTTGCGCTGTGAAGGGGAGCGGTGTGCGCATCCCAGAGGGTTTGTCCCCTCCAGGTACTGGTTGCTGTTTGTTCCCCCACCTCCTTCCCTGACTGTGAGTGGTTGCGTGGCTGTGTCCTCTCAACAGGCACAGCTTTGCTCCCTCCCCTCATCTTCTGAGCCCTGTTGGCTTCTCTGGCTGGGGCACTGAGTTTGTCTGCTCTCAAGGCAAATGAAAATACCCCAGAATCACAGAACGGTGGGGGTTGGAAGGGACCTCTGGAAATCCTCTGCTGCCACCCTCCTGCTCCAGCAGGGTCACCCAGAGCAGGGTCCCCAGGATCACAGTGTCCAGGTGGGTTGGGAATCTCTCCAGAGAAGGAGACTCCACAACCTCTCTGGGCAGCCTGGGCCAGGCTCTGACACCCTCACGCCAAAGAAGTTTCTCCTCCTGTTCAGGTGGAACCTCCTGCATTCCCGTTTGTGCCTGTTGCCCTTTGTCCTGTCACTGGGCACCACTGCAAAGGGCCTGGCCCCATCTTCTTGCCCCCCGAGGCCCCTTCAGCTATTGATCAGCATGGATCAGATCCCGTCTCAGGCTTCTCTCCTCCAGCCGAACAGCCCCGGGGCTCTCAGCCTTTCCTGCTCACAGAGATGCTCCAGTCCCCTCAGCATCTTCAGGGCCTCT
>WUAM01000167.1:934415-946211 GCA_024336885.1 Actenoides hombroni | reverse complement strand
CAGATCCCCTCTGAGCCTTCTCTCCTCCAGCCGAACAGCCCCAGGGCTCTCAGCCTTTCCTGCTCACAGAGATGCTCTAGTCCCCTCAGCATCTTCAGGGCCTCTGCTGGACTCTCTCCAGTAGTTCCTTGTCTCTCTTGTCCTGGGGATCCCAGAACTGGACACAGTACTCCAGAAGTGGCCTCACTAATGTAGAGCAGAGGGGTAGGAGAACCTCCCTTGACCTGCTGCCCACAAGCTATGTGGAAATACATGTGGAAGGGAGTCCTGTCTTCCCCTTCTGCTGTTTGTTTTGAAGTCAAGGTTGTAGTTGGAATGTTTGCTTTCAGTGACAGCTCCAGCATGTGCTGGCCTCCAGTTCTGGCTCATCCCTGCCTGACCGCTCCGCACAAATGTTTGTGCTGGCACGAAAGCGGGGATGGGAACGCACGTCGGGTGCAGGGAGAGGACGGGATCGCTTCCTTTGGCCGCAGCGCCAGCTGACGTTGGCTGAAGATCTCTGTCGGAACGGCAGCCTGCGTGTGCTGGGGTGAACTGGCACGTCCAACAGCCTGCTCCTGAGAAGCTGCGCCCGGCTGCAGAGAGGGGCTGCTGATGGGGGGAGAGCCTGGAGATGGGAGGGCTGGTGGGGGGCAGAAGTGAAGAGCCAGCCTCTGTGGGGGGGCTGCTGGCTGCACTGGGGGAGCTGGTGGGCTGGGAGCCTGCGACTGGCTCAGAAGATGCCAGCGGTGTCTCTGGCAGCAGGAGAGCAAGACAAGGAGGAGGGTGCTGAGTTCTGTGTCCTCCAGGGTCAGACTGGGCAGAGCAGTGGCATCTGGGGGCAGAGGTGGCAGTAAATACAATGAATGTGGTCGGAGTGCTGTGGGTAAAGCTTAACCTGTTCCTTCTCCCGTGGTATCTTGGCTTGTGGAGGGGTTGGGTGCCTGTGTCTCCATCCAAGCTTGCCGGTAGCACGCACGTGGCATGTGGTGAGACTCTGTGCTCCCCTCCGTGCCCAGGCTGTGTTTCTGCAGTAAGCACTTTTCCTTCCGGTGATAAGGCAAGAACTGAAGGTTAAGAGTCCATCCCCACGCCCCAGGCTGCTCAGGAATGCAGCAGGTCTGCAGTATGCAGAGGTTGGCCATCCTGGAGAAGACCTTACCATGGGGGCAGCGTAGGTGGGTGAGCGTGTGCGGAGAGCGACGAGGCAGGGGAGCAAGACAGCACCATTTGCCGGCGGCTGAGGCTGCGAGGACCAGTTGCATCCAAAGCCTGGTAGCTTTACATTGTGGTACCCCCAGTCTGGCTGCTCTGCCACTGTCTGGAGCTGGATTTTGGGAGCTGGGGAAGTGGAGAGACTGGGTTGAGGAGGCTGCTGGGCTATCGACGCGCGGCAGCGTGAGCTTCGGGCTCTTTGCACCGCTTCTGTGCCTGGCGTGGAAGCGATTCCCCGAGCTGTGCTGTGCCCTGCGCCTTGCTCTGAAACTAATTTACTTGATGATTTTAATAAATGTAGAAGGGACGTCCCAGTGTGCGAGTAATGGGGCATTAATCCCTGCCTAGCTGTGTTAACAGTGCTCTAGGAAGGAATTAACACCACCTAATTTATTGCCTGTGCGGCTCTTGCTCTCTTAATTATGGGATGTTCAGTTTAAGACCCCTCGTGAGGGCTGCTCAGCCTCTTCAGCTTTGAGGTGGGTCTCATTTCCCCTACCCCCCGCTACCGCTTTCCTCCCAGCAACTCTGCTCCTCTTGCTGTGCAGGTTCCCAGTTCCAGCAGCACTGTTGTCCTCTTAGCTGTGAAGTTTGACCGTATCAAGACTTTCTGAGGCATCAGCACCTTTTTGGTGCTGCTTACTTGTCTGCTGCCCCAGTGCAGGTTCTGATGGGAGGTTTCCTGGGCAGATTCAAGCCCTGCTCCCTGACTCTGCTCCTGTAGGAAGCCCTTGGAGCTACACCCCTCCTTGGCTGCAGCAGCTTTGTCTTCTCAGCCTTTGTTTTTCCTCCTCTCAGACTGCAGGACCACAGCATCTATTTTCCTGCCCAGGGAGGGACTGGGGTCTGACTCTCCCCTGCAATTTCTTGGCCAGGGTGCTGGAGGCTTTGTCATTTTTTACGGGTCTCGGGGAGTTTTACAGATGACAGCAAAGCGCTCAGATCGAGTTTGCAGTGACTTTGGGTTTGTTTTGCAAATGGCCCTTCGCTGGAGCTCTGTTTAAACAAACAGAGCTCAAATAAACTTTCCACTTCAGTGCATTAAAATCCCTTAATGCATTAAAATCCCTGGGCCGGGGCCGTTCAGGCTCCGTGGTGCCAGGTGCTGTATAAACAGTTATCAAGTGCTGGTGCCCGCTGTAAAATCATCCCATTGTTCGCTCCTCTCCCCTCGCCCGCGCGCTGAGTAGCTTTTGTTAGGGGAGATGACACCAGTCCTGGCACTGGCCAAGGAAACCTGTAATGTTGCCTGGTTTTAAACCCAGGAAGCTTCTTTTCACCCCTCCTTGCTGTGTAGCTGCAGCAGGAGCATCGGTTCCCTAGGGGGAAGCAGCAGTGGTTTTCCAGCTGGGAAGGACTCTGCGGTTACTGGGGAAGGTGGAAGAAGCTCACAGAAAAACTAGGGAGGAAAGAGCTCATGTCAGCTGCCCCAAGTCCCTCGCAGTGTGGTAGCATCTTCTCCCACCCCCATCGCTCTACTTGTGTCAGCAGGTAAGAAACAGCCCCTCGGTACATTTGTGTGTCCATCTCGGTCTCTCACTCTTCAGCCAGCTGTCTGTGGTGACTATCAGCACCCTTGCTGTCTTCTCCTGTGTTGTCTTTCGTGGTGGGTGCCTGGCCTCCCAGATGCCCTTCCACAGGGGCAACAAGGTGGGAGGAGTTTGCCAGACCTCAGAGCGGGGTGTCAGGACCGCTCAGTGCGTGTGTTTTCTCAGAGCTGCCACCTCGATAAGCGCAGATCTCTTACTGATGGCATAGATGTTACCAAGGGAGTTTTCGTGGGTCAGGGCTTGGTTATCCTGAGGTTACAGGCTGGCAGCAACTGGGCTCCCTATGTTTTTGTATTTTGGTCTCATTCTGGTTAAATTGCTGGAGAATCAGGTTAAGCTGAAGCCAGCTGCTCTTGTGGACATGCATATGAACGCGCACACAGTGAAAGACGTGAGCCATTTTCACTTGGAAGGTGCAGACGTAGCTGATCTGGAGGTTGTGAAGGTCTGCTTCCATGCCATAGTCAAGATCAGATAAACTGTCTGAAGAGGGAACACAGATAGGATGGAAGATATGAGAGCATAATAGAAAAATGTCTTCCCTTCCAGGGTCATCAGGGCCTGGCCCAGGCTGCCCAGGGCAGTGGTGGAGTCCCCATCCCTGGTGGGGTTTCAAAGCCCCACATGGAGATGTGGTGCTGAGGGTCATGGTTTAGTGGTGCCCTGGTAGTGCTGGTGGAATAGTTGAACTTGATGATCTTAAAGGTCTTTTCCAATCCAAATGGTTCTCTGATTTTACAGTGTGGTGTAGTGGGTGAGGTTCTTGTGCAATGTTTCCATAACAAGCTCCATGTGCTGGTCTCTCATGGCTTTGGCTGAACGTGGAACTCCAGAAATGGCAGCTTTAGTCTCGTGGCATCCAACTGTGGGACTGTGCAAATGCCTTCATGCTGCCCTGTCCTTGGCACTTGATGCAACAGGGAGGGGAGCAGCTCAGCGCTTGAGCTGTGTAACCTCACTCTCCCCTTTTCACATCTATTTGCACCTTCACCGGCTCTTTACACTTTCAGGGACCTTTTATTCTCAGGAACACCTCTGATGCTCAGGTTCTATCTTAGGAGTAGCAGTGTCACCCTGAAAGCCACCTTGTTGGATCTGAGATTCTGTGTGGTTTAGGAAATCTGCAGTGAAGGGGCAAATACCATTCCAGGGGCGAAGGGCAAAGCTATCTCCTCAGCTTCTGGCTCACCACCCAGGTGACACCTCGAAGGGGAGAGGGAGGGGGGTGGCTGAGCGCTGCTGAGATGCCTGATGAGAGCAAGGGGCTGGAGGTGAGGAGGAGACAAGGACACCTCCAGAAAGCTGAAGGTTGTGGATGCTTCTGACATTTTCTCCAGCGTCTGGATTTCTTTGTGTGGCAACTTCTGCCAGCTCTGGTTAAACAGTAGGAATTAGGCATCAGAGAGAGAACCGTTTCCTGCAGACTTGGCGCTTCAGTGCTGTGCCAGTAGGTGCTGAGCTGAAAGGAGTTGTCCAAAGGGCAAAGTCACATCAAGACCTTGGGGAGGGAGAGGCACTGCTGAAAAGACAGTATGGGCACAAGACTGAGCATGGGCTGTCCCTTTGGGCCGGGAGGTAGAGGAAGGGCTGGACCCACTGGAGGAGCAGGTTTCTGAAGACTGTCCTTTAGAAACAGCACGTGTGTGTTGGAGGGGAGTGCTGAATGGGTCTTGTGATGGCACGTGGGTGTTTCGGGGTGACCAGGTGGACCCGCAGAGGATTTGGAGGTCCACGTGGTGCTGTGTGCAACGCTCTCCAGAGTATGACAGAGCTGTGGTGGGTGCTGCTGTCCTGGATGCTGGGCAGAGCTTGTGCACTGCCTGGCTGCTGCTCTTCCTCACGTGCTACTAGAGCCTGATGACTCTGGCAGCTCTTCCCTCCGTGTGTGCTGATATATTTATATAGTTATGTACACAGACATTTATAAGGCTCGCTCTGGAGCTCATTCTCCTCTGTAAGGAGGCCAAGTGCTCCCTTAAGTCACTTGTTCCTCTACTGGCCTCACCCTGCAGCCTGTCCAGTAGAATCTGAGCTTCAGGAAGAGTGTAAATGTCTCAACTTTGTCTCCTTGGTGTCTTTCTCTCCTTTCCCAGGAAGAAACTGAAGTGAAAGAGAAGTGACTGAAGAAGAAATTAAGGAACAATTTGAAGGAGCAGATTCTTTTCTTAACAAGATCAAGTTTGAATTAAATGGCTGATAAACAGATCAGGTAACTCTTTAAAAAAAATCTGGAGTTATTGGTTGTGCTGTGGATTTTTTTCTTTTAAAATCTTTCAAACTTAATCCCTTTTGTGATACAGGAGCTTGGAGGACATCACCTGATCATCTCTTCTGCACTTAAACAGTTCTGATTCCTTCTCTGCTCCTTTCTTACCCGCTTTTTTTTTTTTCCAGCCTTATTTTAATTTATGTCTTTGCCACATCTCTTCATTCTTCAGCTCTTTTCTTTCTCACCGCCTTTCTCTTTCTGCCTTCTGCTTTTTACCTTGCACAAGTCTGTTCCTTTCTGCTTCCTCTTTCAAAGGTCAGCTTGACCTGCTGACTTCAGCTTGCTAACATCAAGGAAGCAAAGCCAGCTCCTTGACCAGGCGAGAATGCTGTGCCTGTAATTACAAAGTCCACGTAGATGCAGCCTTGTGCCCTTCTTCTAAAGCCAGTCAGTGCCTGAGTGATTGCAGGAACATGAAGTACCAACAATAATTAGTGACACTTAAGTGCACAGCAGGAGCTTAAGAACGTTGGTATTGCCATATGCAAAAGCTGGATTTGAGTTTTCCCTGGAAATAAACTGGGAGGTGTTTTCTGGAAAGATACAGTGGTACCCTTAGCTCAGGTGGGTCTGCACAGTCCTGCATCTGGGTTTGACTTTGTGCTGCTTTTGAAGTTGTCCCAGATAAATGACTCCTGCACGCTGTGGGATTTCTGTGGAGTTTTTTGTGGTCCTCTTCCAACATCTACTTTTCCAGGTTACCAGCTTAGGACAGGAGGGGTCAGTGGGTGAATGAAACCGGGTGACAGAGCCAGGACTTGGCAGTGCCTGAATGCTTCAGGCTGCCCCTTCTTGGCGTTTGCCAGGATGAGGATATCTTCCTGCTTGCCTGCCTGCTGCGAACGAAACCCGTCCTGAGCTGCGCTGATAACAAGACAGCGTGGTGGAGTGTTTATGTGCCTAGATTTGATTTGTCATCAGTTACTTAATTTGGAGAGCACTTGGCACTCTTCTCTTACACCCATGAAGGGTATGCTGAGATTCACTTCTGTGGAGCCTGAGGGGTGTGTATCCCTGGTAGCCTCAGCAAAGCAGGAGGACCAGATGACCGTGGCCATTTGAAGCTTGGTATTTTGACTGACGGGGAGATGCATCTTCCATCATCTGCCTCAGCCCCTCTGTTGTGCTCCGGTGTGAACAGGAGTTTGCTGGCTACAGGGACTAGTTAAAAGGCCTGAAGAAGAGCACTAGGAGAACTGGGATGCCTTTCTGTCCCTTCTTGTGTTTAAACTGAGCAAATGGCTTTATTTGTATGCTAGCCTGTGATGTCCCCATTTCACCCAGCCCTGCACATCTAGGTAGTGAGAGGCAGAAGCTAAATAGGGCAGAGAGACTGGGCACAGCAGATCCTCATCTTGTGAGAGAGCAGAGAGCTTTTCACTCAGGTGAAAAGCTGGATGACTTAGTCACAGGGGAAGAAGCTTTCAGTCTCAGGTTCTTCTCTGTGCTCCAAACCCCTCACCTCTCCCGCTTAGGACATCTTCCCCCATCTCTGTGACCACAAGCCTGCAGCGGTCACAGGCAGCCAAGTCGAGGAGATCAGTTTAAGCCTGGAGTATCTGCTGAACCCCTCTTCCCTTGCAGTGTGCAGCCGTCATCCCTTAGCAAAATGAGATTGATACCAAAAGCCTACAATCCCCAGCAGCGTTTTGCTGCAAGGTGAGCTCAAGGGCACTGCATTTCTGCCCCGAGTGTGCTTGGAACTTGATCTCAGAGTCTCGCCAGCATATGTTGTGTAGTCTGTCTGTCCTGGTCTCCCTCCATGGGGGAACCTGAGTGGTTGGATTCGGATGTGATGGGAGTGTTGAGCGCCCACAAACAGAGCAAGAGGCTCTGCAGTGCAGTCCACGTTGCTCAAATATTTGGCTTGCCCAGACACATCAGACTATTGCCCTTTGTTGTTGGGGTCTGTGCTGAAACTGGGGAGTCTTTTGCACTTAGAGCAGGCAAGATGTTTGCCACGTGTCTGCGTCTCACTTCCACCTAATACAAACCCTGTGATGATTTCACTGTTGGAACAGGTCGAGAGAGGCAAGTGTCTGCCTGCCCTGGGTGTTTCAGGGACACTTAGAGAAGTGATGACAGTGCTGAGGCTGGAAAGGGGCACTAGTTGTGCCTTGTGGTCTGTGACCTGCCAGCAGAGACTTTGGAGCTGAATGTGGGGAGGCTGATGTGATCCTGACATGAAACACCCTCCTTCCCAGTGGTGCCTCCATCTTGACACTCTTTTATCTGGTCTCTCACCTGCTCTTTCAGTGTGACTATGGGTTAAGTAAGGAAAGTGCCATGATGTGCAGCATACTGTTTGAAATTTTCCTGTGTCCTGAGAAGCAGCTGAGTGTAGGAGTTTGCAGGCAAATCTGTTCCCTTCTCAGACTGTGGTGCAAAGATCCCTGAGGCAACAGAATCTCGAGCTGATGAGATCTTGCAGACGAGCTGTGTGCTGAGCTCACACACCGAGTTGAGCCTGCCTTCCTAACACGCTGTACTTGATTTAATCTCGGTCAGTTCCCTCTTGTTTGGGAATGTGGGCTGAGCTCAGGGCTCTCTGCCTGTCCTTGGCACCTCTGCTTCCAGCTGTGCCAGCCCTGGGGCTGCGTATATGTGCTGTGTGTGGGTGTTGAGGAGGAAGGAGCTCTGGCTGCAGGAGAGTGCAGGCTTAAAGGAGTTTCCTGGAGTGTCAAGGTCACTTGTGGGCAAAGGCTTTTATTCCCTCACCCACCCTCTTTTCTCCGCTTCCCTCAGGGAGACCTCAAGTTCAAACCCTGAGCCTTTCCCTTGAGCCTGGAGCTGAGAGGCAGCTCTTCCAGCACGGCTGCTCATCCCTCCTCTCCACCACTGCCCTTCAGTGCAGAGCTTCTGTGGTGCTGCTGGGGCAGGTTGTGCTTCCCCCCTGCCCTGTGCCCCGGCCAGCCTCACTCCGCCGCTTCCAGCGGGCGATGCTGCCCGTGCCCCAGTCCAGAGCGTCGCGCTGGCATCGCGACAGGCAGCGTGCCCCTTCCCACAGGGGAGGGCTCGGCCTGGCCACCTCACCCACCTACAGTTGAGGACTGTCGTTCCCCATCAGCTTAATACCCAGTGCATCCTGGATCACCACCCTGTGCTTTATGGGAGGAAGCCGACTCAAACAGGCTTCCTTTGCCTCCCTGGGTAGTGGTTTATCGAGTGTGTAAGTGCTGGGTGTTTTTTGTGATTGCATTCTCTGGGAAGCCGTGCTGAGCTGCCCGGCTTTCGCTCGGCGCCACGCGAGAGAATTCCCTGTGGGAACGCCAAGGCGAGCAGAGAAACCCCTGTGTTTGGGAAGCCCGTGCAGCCAGCCGGGTGTTGATTTCCCTGGCAGCTACGAGCTCACGTCTCTGTGCCAGGCCATGCCGGCTGTGGGTCCGGTGGTTTCTCCAGACTGTTGGTTTGTGCGTGTTCCCCTCACCCCAGGGCAGTGGGTCTGGAACTGGTTTCCTGGAGCTGCAGCCCTCTGCTCCTTGGCCACCAGCTGGGAGCTCCTGCTGGGCTCCATCCCATAGGATGGCAGCGCCTGGCGTGGCACGAACCTCTGACTGTGGTGCTGGAAAGCATTTGCCAGTAAACCTGCTGGCTTGGTTGCCACCTGGAGCCTGTCCACGCGGTAGATAGTCCAGTGCTCTGTTCTCTAGGGACAACAGAAACCCTTGGGTCCTGGCAGTGGGGGTTTTTCCTCGCTCTGAGTGATCCGTGGCTTAGCTTTTTGGCTATGCTCCTCCACTCATCGATGGTTTGTCCTGACGCTTTGTGCCGCTTTCCCCTCCTGCCCTGGGTGTACAGCGAGGGCCGAGCTTTGCCTTGGGGCAGAGCTCCCTTCCTGCTGGCCGGGGGGACACAGCCTTTCTGCACAGCCATGAGCTAACTCTGGTCACACAAGAGCTCCCTTCTTCCCTCTTTCTCTGCCCTGATGTTACCCCAGCGCTAAGACACCCGTTTCTCACATCTCATCCCCTCACAGTTTACCTGCCAAGCTGATCAATGGAGGGATAGCTGGGCTGATCGGGGTGACCTGCGTGTTTCCCATCGACCTGGCAAAAACTCGCCTGCAGAACCAGCAGAATGGCCAGCGGATGTACAGCAGCATGTGAGTATCGCCCGCGCGGGGCCTTCCCGGGCAGTCCTGGCACTTTCTTACCCCTTTCGGACGAGTTCAGCCTTTCTAGGAACTGGGCTGTCCCCAGGCAAGCCAGGGCACAATCTTGAACCAAGCTGTGCTGGAGCAGATAAAGCAGCTGTTGAGGCTGCTGAGCCCAGCAGGCGAGGTCTCTGCAGAGGACACATCTGTTGGCATCCCCTGCTTGGCATCCTGGCAGTGCTCAGGAGCCCCGTTCGGTTCCCTGTTGGGCCACGATCCAGGTGCATGAGGGAATTTCTGCCTCTCTTCTGTTTCCATGACTCTCACGTTGAAGGTCCTTCCTTTGCGGTGTCACTTTTAAGAAGAGGAAGCAGTCACCTGTCCCCAGTCTAGAGCGCTGCACACAGACCTTTTGAAGGATCATGGAGTGACATGTGCTGTAGTCACCCTAGCAGTCCTAAGTCCCAAAAGTCAAGTGTTGCAGGCTGTAGGAAGAGAAGGAATAAATAAAACAGGAGGAAATGGGTTGTCAAGGCCTGGCCCAGGCTGCCCAGGGCAGTGGTGGAGTCCCCAGCCCTGGAGGGCTTTCAAAGCTGTGGAAATTTGGTACTGAGGGACATGGTTTAGTGGTGCCCTGGCAGTGCTGGGTAAATGGTTGGACTTAATTATCTTAAAGGTCTCTTCCAACCAAGCCAATTCTATGACTCCATGACTATGAATACATCCAGCCCACCCAATTCAGCTGGGATTTGTATGGGATGCTTGGGGCTGTTATCTACTGTGGGAACATGCATCATGCTCAGCACAAGGTGCTTTGTCCTAGGAACCAGAATCAGGCCTTAGTTTTCCAAAAGTACTGGTGTCCCTGAGGGGAGAGAAGGGACTGGGACTGATGCTATGTGTCCTGTCCTCCTGCCACATTGTTCAGAAGTAGCATTCCCTGCTCCTCCACACCAATGTTTTCCTCTTTCCTGCCCAGGAGAATTTGAGACAGAGTGAGAACAGGAAGGAGATGCTCTGTGTGTGGATGGGTTTAGTCTCCAGGTCTCCTTGCTGAGGCTGACAACGTGTAATTATGCATGAGCGTAGGTTGTAGGCTCTGCTGTGGCAGAAGGGTCCTTCCCTGGAAGTTCCCGTGCTCTCTGCTCCTGCCACTGCTGTGGGTTGCTGAGGATTGCTTCTGCCCCTGACCTGGCAGGAGCTGCTGTGGGCTGAGGCACTGTGAAGGAATACGCAGGACTTACGTAGTTTATTTGAGCTGGTTCCTCCTGACAGTCTGCGACAGAGCCTGAGTGAGCAATGTGGGAGGTGCTCCTCTGGCATTGGCAAAGCCAGCTTGGGCTGGTGGGGAGAAATGGAAGGGTCTTTTGGGGGGCCAAGGGGCTAGCGTGGACAAGGGAGTAATGGGGATAACATCTAGATAACATCTGGCCATCTGTGTCCTACCTCAGCAAGCAAGGGAAAGGTCCTGAGAGGATGCTGTTATCCCACATGGAACATGTCTTCAGAGACACCCTTACATTAACTAGGGATCTGGGAGGGCTTCTCTGAGCTCCCCCATTACAGGGGCTTGCTTTTTGGAGAATATTGCATGCCCATCGATACCAGAGTGTCTGCTGAACATCCAGGAAGGCAGCAAGTTCATTTAAATTGTGTTTGTCCTGCTGCAAGACAGCATGCCTTGCTTCTTCTCAGCTCAAGACATCTTTGGCACCAGGGGAGCCTTTCCCTTGATAGACCCACAGAAATTTGGAGCAGCCCTGAGGGCTGGAGAGAGCTGGGCTTTTGGGCTGTGCTGCCCCGGCTATGTTACGTATAATTTTGGTTGGCTGTTGGCTTCCTTTTTCCAGGGAGAGAAAGGAGCTGGGCATGGTCTTGGCTCCTGCTCACTACAAGGGAGTTAGATTAGATGTCCTTTAAAGGTCCCTTTCAACCCAAACCAATCTGTGCTGTGCTATGCTATGCTGTGCTGTGCTATGCTATGCTATGCTATGGGCTGTGTGAAAGATGGAGTCCCAAAGGACGTGGGGAGCCCCAGCAGAGAGGGGTAACTCATTGCTGCCACTGGCAGCAATGCAATTTGGGCTCTTCAAAGTAACATGGGCTACCCCAGAAGAGTCTTGACCCAATTAGGGCCATAAAACCCTCAAGGCAACTCTGTATTTCCTTCTCTCTCACCTCAGCCCTGCTACAGAGTGGAGATGAAGTTTACTCTTTGTGTTTCCACATCTCTTAGAAATGTATTCTTGTTTTCATCAGCTACACTTCCCTTATTACTACTTAAGGAACAAAAGGCTCTTTTATGTACATGTGCATTCGTGTGCTCCTCTTCCTTCCCCTATGGCCACTGCAAGAACCTGTCCCTTCCCAAAGACTCCAGAGCAACCTCCAGCCAGCACCTGGACCTCATGCAGCCATGGTCCAGAGGGGAAAACTCAGCCGAGGGATCTGCACTGCCCTCCTGAACTGCCCCTCTGGATTTATTAGGTGTGTGTGGGTTCCTTCCCAAGGCTTTGCGCCATTCTGGCGCTCAGCAGGGTTTTCCTGTTGGCAGTAAAATGTAGTTGAAAGGAAGGCAGCAGGCGTTTCCCCTCAGAGCAGACCTGGGCAGCACCCCACAGTGTTCTCCCCAGGGTGCGAGCTGGGCGTGGGCTGCCTGCTGTGGGACCCCACGTGCTAAAAATAAGTGC
>WUAM01000167.1:919779-934315 GCA_024336885.1 Actenoides hombroni | reverse complement strand
TGGCAACCCACGCGCTAAAAATAAGTGCTTTAATCTGCGTGGGAGGCCACAGATGATTGAGCAGTTCAGGTCATGTAGTGTTTGTGTGCCTTGTGTCAAATCTCATGGAGTAAGTCAAGCGAGTCAGTGCTGGGGGGGGATTGACCTCCCCCCCCCATTATTTCCCATCCAGAGCTGGATTTCAAACCATGTGGACGGGGATCTGCTTGTCGAAGCATCTCATGCGTGTTTGCCACGGGGGACCCTGGATAAACAGCCCTTGCAGTGACACTTTTCCCTTTGTGTTTCTCGAAAGCAGACAGCGCGTGCGGGGTGAGCCGGGGCTCTCAAAGCCCCTGTGGATCAGGGGCTGAAAGCGGACTGAGGCCTGAACAATGGTGGGTTCAGCGGCTGACGCAGTTCCCTTCTCGGCTCGGGGTTTTGCTGACAGCTCCTAAATGAAAACCACTCCAAGAGCTTTGTTTAGTTTTCTCTCTGCCCTCACCCACCTTTGAGCTCCCGTGGTTTATCTCTCTCTCTCTCTCTCTGTTTTGTTTGCAGGTCCGACTGCCTCATTAAAACAATCCGGTCAGAAGGCTACTTTGGCATGTACAGAGGTGAGTGAAGCTGAGGAGGCTCCGCGCAGCTTTCGCGTTGGGAGCGCTGGTGCGTTACTGGGAGGAAAATCCCATGTTCTCTGCCTTCTAAAGCAATAACCCGGCCACATCCGGAGATGTTGAAAGGTGCAGCTGTTCCTGAAAATAAACTCCTCCGTGCCAACTTGTCTGCTCGGCTCATCACCGCTGAGGGCTTGAGTGTTCCCTGTGATTGAAGTTCATCTTCACCAGCAGTTGAAGTGAAGCTGCTGGACTTTGTGTGTGTCTTTCCCAGCCCGGGCATGGTAACTTTTGGCATAGGGGGCAGTAGGAAACCTCTTGAAGTGTCTTACTTGGTGGTTGAGGCTTGAATTTGTCAAGGCCCACACAAAGTCAGGCCTGCTGTCTCATCTCTCATCATTCTGTACAACTACCTGAAAGGAGGTTGGAGCCAGGTGGGGTTGGTCTCTTCTCCCAGATAACAAGTGATATGACAGGAGGAAGTGGCCTCAAGTTGCACCAGCAGAGGTTTAGGTTGGACATTAGGAAAAACTTCTTCACTGAAAGGATTGTTAAGCCCTGGCCCAGGCTGCCCAGCACAGTGGTGGAGTCCCCGTCCCTGGAGGGGTTTCAGAGCTGTGTACATGTGGTGCTGAGGGACGCGGTTTACTGGTGGGATTGGCAGTGCTGGGTTAATGGTTGGACTTGATGATCTTGCAGGTCTTTTCCAACCAAAATGTTTCAATGATTCTATGATTCTATGATCTAGTTGGTAGCTTGTCTCCAAAACTAGCTGTCTCTCAAGCATGCCAAAGTGCTTTGTTCAAATACTAAGACAAGCTGCAATTAAAATAAAGAAATAAATAAAAATTACAAATAACCTGATCCCAGAAAAAACTCCCTTGGGGTGGCAAGAAAATCAGAGGCTGACTCGTGGTGGAGCTTCAGCTGTTTGGTCATTGTGTGCTGACCTGCTAGAAATCTCCTGGCTCCTTGGCTTAGTTGCCTGTTGCAGCAGGGAGTTCCTCAGGTGACGTCAGACCTTTTCTAGATTATGCACAAAATCCATGAATGTTTTTAAAGATGTTTGAGGAACGAGGAGCAACAAACCAAATTCTGACTTTGTGGAATATCTTGTTGGCTTGTGCAGCTGGCTTGGTCAAGGCTGAACTCTGGCTCGTTGTGTATACTGGTATTCAATGGCCTGAATATGCAGTTTTTATCTCGGAGGCGTTCAGATAGCACTCTCCGCGGCACTCCTTCACTGATAAAGCCTGATTAAAGTCCTGCTTTGATTAAGGGAGTCCTTGCTCTTTGTTTTTTCAAGCAGGACTCCGGAGGTGCCGGCGCCTTGCTGTTGGCAGCGGTCTCCTCTCTTCTCACTGCTTCCTCAGCTCCCAGGGACCCGCAGACCGGCGACCGGCCTGGGAGCCGGTGCTGGCTGCACAGGCAGCGTCTCTTGCCCAACTTGCTGGGGGGCGTTTTGGGGGAGTGGGGTGGATGCTGGAGATGGATTGGCTGCTTCGTGCCAGCTTTCCCAGGAGCGGGCAGTGAGACAAATAACCCCGAGGAACCCTGGCAAGCTCCATCCCCGGTGCTAGCAGTGACGGGCTCCCCTTTGATTTTTCCCAGAAGCTGGCTGCTTCTGCGCTCTCAGCCAGGAGCTGAGCCACCATTCACTTCAGCTGTAAGTGTGCAGTGACAGGCTGTGTGCTGGAGAGCAGAAGGAAGAAGCTGTTCCTGGAGACTTACAAAGGAGACTGTAGGACCCATCACGGCTTTTGGGAGAGACAACTTTGTCCTGTAAAGTGATACTGGAGGGGATGTGCATCTCCAGGCCACTTTTCACTCCCAAGCAGAAAGGTCCATGTCCCACTAACTTTATACCCTTTCTCTTCAGGGAGCTGATAGTGGCTTGAATTTACTTGTCACTTCTGACTATTAAATGGGGAGCTGGGTTTGGAGAGGGCTTTTGTGAATAGCTCCAGCTCCTTCCAGGAATTCCTAAGTATTTCAGCATGGCCAGGGTGTAAAGGGGTGTGCAGTAGTCCTGGTTTCCATGCCTCTGTTCTGTGAGCTGACATTAGCAGCCCTTCCCTCCCTCTTGAGGTGAGGATCAGCAGGTAAAATACATCCAGGATCCATCAAGAATGTGAGTACTTCTCTGGGAAGCAGCAAAGAGACAGCTCAGCTTTGCAGACAGGGTAGGATGGAAATCAGGTGGTGGGATTGGTTCCTGCTCCCTCCGTCTGTCCCAGTTCCCCAGCAGAAGTTGCTGGGTATGACTCACAAGCTCTTCTTTTCAGCCTGTAAGCTGAAATTGGGAGGATTTTATGTTAATGTGCTGCAGTGGCAGCTGCCAGGCCTCGTGGAGGAGTCACAAGCACATCAGTCATCCCTGCGGGGCACTTGGCCTCTGTCAGAGGACAAAAAAGGTCTGCTCGGGCACAGCCGTGCCCGCTGTGTGACTTCAGGTCTCCTTCACACGCGAATCAAAGCTCCTCGGTGCAGCCAGGAGAGAGGCTTGAGCTTGCTTGAGGGATGACAGTGCTGCCTTCAGGTGTGATACCAAGTGAATGAATCCATGAGGTCTGTGGGCTCCTGGACCACGTGGCCACCAGTGGAAGGGGACATTGGAGAAGTGCTCTCTGCTACGGTCCATCCAGAAGCCACCTGTAGATCCCAGCACGTATCCTGCCAGGTCCCACTGCTGTTTCAGAGCAGCTTCTTAGCCTGGCTGGTGGGAGCCGAAGGCCTAGACCAGGCTGGGGAGATGCCTTTTGCTGTTGATGACTTTTGGAGTGTAGCTGCCATTTAGCTATGGTAGTGTGGCAGTCCTCCCTGGCCTCTGCCAGTAACACCTCCCACGAGCACCAGTGCTGCACTGGGGATGACTCAGTCCCTTGTTATGTAGGTTGCTGGTGGCGTATAATGGCTTCTGTGAGAAATGTGTTTTAATAACAAGCCCCAAGGCTCGGTTAGCAGAGGGCAATTACCAGTTCAGTTGGCAGACAACTGGTTTTGCCTCTCCTTGATTTCATTCTTTGTGGTGCTTCTCTACTTCTTTTCCACACACTTTCTATTTTTGAATGATTGCAATTTAGTTTTGCCTTGTGTTTGTCTTCCAGTGTGCATAGCGTTGCCTATAGGCCAGGGTTAGCTCAAATTAGGGAAACTGAATCATTAGCAGAGCTAGAACTGAAGAGCTGTGAGATTTTGTGGGGGGAAAAAAGTAGTAAACACTGCGGAAAGCATAGAGCCAGCAGCTGAAGTATCTGATTTCTCCTCCTCCAGTGAATTGAAGCTGTTACAGATTATTGAGGACAGGGATTATCCATTCTCTGCTAAGCAGCTTTACTGAGAATATCAGAGCAGGAGAAAACCCAGGTTCATTAACTTTTCTCTGTATATTCTGTCTTTTTACCCCCTATTTTAGCTATTGAAGGAGAAATTGCTGTGAAAGCCTCTTGGTTCCTGGAGGAGGTCAGCACATGGAAGCCTACTTCTCGCTCGTTTTCTTTCTTTCAGTGAACCCTTTGCAGTGGTGTTAGAATGGCAGGTTTATTCTTTTTCACTCCCTCTCCTTGTTTTCCCAAGGAAATGGTTATTCCTGCTGAATGTTGTAACGTGCAGGACTTTACTTTCTACCCATCAGGAGCTGGGTTGAAGTTGGATTCAACTTGGCGTTCGAGGGAACGCTTCACTGGATAACCACTTCTATTTCAAACTCGGGCAGCGTGGCTTTGCTTTGTAGATCCTGGTATGATGGACATTAAAAGGTGAAGGTAGAGCATGAGGGTCACATCTGTGTGGCTTCTCATGTGTGGGAGTCACCATGGGAGGACACACCAAACGGAAGCGGTGCAATCACCGGTACCCTTCGAAGTCTGCAATAAACACAGGGGTGTGAGAGGGCTGCCCTGCTCCCTGGCTGGTTAGTTTGGCTCCTGTAGAAGATGATGGCAATCGTTGGATGTCACAGCCAACATGGAACGAGAGCGTTGGCTGAGCTTGCTACAAGGCAGCCTTCGTTACTTGGTGTTTTCTGCAAAACCCAGACGTGGCAGTCGGAAGGGGCTGAAATGTGTCGGGCTGCCCAGCCCTGCCCAGCAAAGGCTGTTTTCTTGCTGTGGTTACCCCCGTTATGGAGATGGGTCCTCTGACTAGATGTGAAGCCAAGGATTCCTGTGTCCTGGTCCCACTTGTACCAGTCCTAGAAGTTTCAGTTGTGATTTTGCTTCCTTTCTGAGGAAAGTCCCCCCTAAACCTTTTTATGTCTTTCCATGTCTAATTAGGAGTTTTTCAGTCATTTTTGGTGGGAGGGGAGTCTGTTCTGAGGAACAGAGGAACGAGCTGCCTTTCTTTAGGTGTGTTGAGCCCTTATAGCTCCTGTCAGTTTGTGTTCAAACCTCTTGAAAATGAACCCCACCAGGTCTTCAGAGCTTCACGGGAGTGCAGGCTTCTCCATCTGCTGTTCCTTGCAATATGGAGCTTTGGGACAAGTTTTTTAAATCTCTACAGGAAGAATAAATGCAAAATATACACCTCAGTATCTGTGCTTGTCCTTGTAAAGGTGGTCAGAGGCCATTAGCAAATGTCAAGAAAACCTTCTCCTGAGGGCTTGGAGCTCATTGTGCTTCAGTGCAGGCAACCAGAGTTTGCGGTCCTCCACTGGAGGACTTTTTGAGCCCCAAGATTTAAAGGTAGGAGAATATTCTGGAGCATTAATCTCATGGTGCAAACCCATCTCAGAAAGGACTGGCCCTCCCCTCACCCTGTTTCACCCAGGGCAGCTTGAAATCTTCCCAGCCGCTAATGCCAGTGTCCATGGCCCAGAGCAGCTGGCCAGGCCATGCAGACCTCTCATTGTGGCAGCCACAATACAGGGATTTGCTGCTTGTTGCTGCTGACAAAAGGGCTTTCTAGTGGGTGGTGGGGACCCGAGGCTTGTTTACCCCCCAGATCCCCCAGGAAGGCTTGCCACGGTGCTGGGAGGGGAATTTCTCCAGGCTGCAGCTTGTAGTGGACAAAAAGCCACTTCAGCGGTGGCTGTTCTGAGGGTGACACCCAGTGGTGATACACAAGGGAAGCCACTTAACTCCAAGGGTTGGTTTAGAGCTGGCTGACTTTGGTGCAGATGAGCCAGTTGACTCCAACCAGCCTCCAGGTCTTTCAGTGGCTCTGCCTCTTCTGGGCTGCTTGGTGAACAAGCTGCTTTGCTTGTGGTGGTGGTAGAGGGGCAGGGACACTATGAAGATGGTGGAACAGGGGGCTTTTGCTTCTCAGCATCCCAAAATATTTGGAAAGGAGTTGGAACTGGTTATTAATCCAACTTGTACTCCTCTCTTGAAGGTCTGACCTGCATCCTTCTGGATTCATAAGAATGCATCCTTAGATGAGAGAAGATGGTGGGAGGTAGTAGTGAAGCTAAAGAAATTACAAAAAACCTATTGCAATTGGAGTAGAAACACATCAGGGGATGTTTTCAAAAGCCTGGGGTGTTGGGAGGCAGAAATGCTATTCATTTCCAGTGGTGATTCGTGTTTCTAAAGTCCTTTGGTGCATTGGGAGCTCTCCTTCATCAGTCCTTGGTTTTGAGCAGGAGTCACACCACAGAATCGCTGAATCATTAAGATTTGAAAAGACCCCCTAAGGTCAAGTCCAACTGTCTACCCAGCATTATCACTCCCACTAAACCATGTCCCAAAGTGCCACATCTACACGTTTTTTTGAACAACATGTTCCTGAACGATTCAGTTAACGATTCCCTTATTCTCGTTCTCCAATGGCCTTTTACTCTTTTCCTTGCCCAGGGGCTGCAGTGAACCTGACTCTAGTGACACCAGAAAAGGCTATCAAACTGGCAGCCAATGACTTCTTCCGGCATCACCTCTCCAAAGACGGGTGAGTAGGGGCGTGCAGACCTTTCACATTCCACCTGAAAGACACCGGCTCTTTGGGACAAGTCTGGTGAGGAATCAGGGCAAAGGTGGAACAGGGTGACGTGATGACTGAAATACAAGTTGACCTTGAACAGCTCAGCCGGTGTTTACATTCGTGCTAAGGATGTAATGTCTAAAACGGGAAGTGAAAAGCACTCCACTAGATGACTGCTTTTTATTCAAGCTTCTAAAAATAGTCCCAGAGCGAAGCCAAGGTTGGCAGATCCAGAGTCTGTAGGCAAAATATTTGAGAGGAACCCAATGGTCCTGATCGCTGCCCAAACAGCTGCTGGGAGGACCCTTGTCCTCAGCATCCTATTGGATGGTGTTATGCTCTTTCTGGCTTGAACAGATGGCAAATCAAGTTCAGCAGGCCCCAAACTTAGCATCCTTCTTGTCCTTTTGTAGCTTGAAAATAGTTGTAGAGCGGTGGTGGATCGGAGTTGACAAAGGACACAGAAGACACTTGCAGCATTGCCCAGCAGCTGACCTGCAAATAAATGCTCAACGGAAAAAAAAATAATTGTGTTATCTTGCAAGTGGGAGTTGGTTCACGTGAATTAAATGTGAGTGGGAGATGGTAGCTGAGCAGTGGAGAGGGGCTGGACCCTGAGTGTTTACTGCTGTTCTCAACAAGATACTTCCCTTGCGATCTGGAGAACACTTGTCTCTCCCTTCAGACCAAGACTTGTCTCCAGAGAAGGACACTATCTCCAGTCCTCAGTGACTGGAGTTAGAAAGCAGCCTGCCTGGGCTATGATCCTGACGCTTCCCATCGGCAGGGATGTGGTGGAGCCTCACTGGCAATGCAAAGCTCTGCCACGTTGACTCCGTTTAACAGCTTCCCATAAAGCACCACGTTGGTCTTGGCTGCTGCAGATCAATGGCTCAGCAGCTTCAGTGGAGACTGTGGACTGACACAGGCTGCAGATCTAGGGTCGGGTTTGTTTTTTTTTAATGTACCTAATTTTTTTAGTTCTGGAGTTTTTTAAAATAGCAGCTAATGTCTGTCCGTGTGAGTCACTGCCTGGCAGCTGCTGGTGCTTTTCTTGTCTCTTCAAAGAGCATCTCTTGTGTGCTCTGCTCAGGCAGTGGGAGGGAGCAATGTCCTCGTTGCTCCTCAGCGAGCGGTGGGTCTGCTCGCTGCAGCAGCCAGCACAGCAAGCCCTGGCGCTGCGGGAGGCAGGAGCACAGCGAGCGCTTTGTGAGCGAGGGCTTTGCAGGTTGCATGGGGAATACACGAGGGTGCCGAGCTGCCAGACTGCTGAGAGTGGCCTGTGGAAGAAATCAGACCAGCACTGCAACAAAGTGGGATGCAGCTGTTTCCATGATCAGATGAGGTCTTCATCCAGACCTCTCCCAGTTTGGCTTTCAGGCTCCTGGCTGATCTGCACATGATGTAGAAGATAGAATCACCGAATCGTTTTGGTTGGAAGACACCTTTAAGATCATCAAGTCCAACCATTAACCCAGCACTGCCAGGTCACCACTTCACCCTGTTCCCTCAGCCCCACATCTCCCCGGCTTTTACATCACTCCAGGGATGGGGACTCCACCACTGCCCTGGGCAGCCTGGGCCAGCCCTTGACAACCCTTTGATGATGTGCTGTGCCTGATTTAGAAAAACAGAACTAGAGTGTTTTCCCAAGAGTAAGACACCCTATTCTCCACAAACATAGGCACTGATGGGACTGGCAGGGCCAGGAGCAGGAGCGTTCTAGTGTCTCGACACAAAGCATTTTTAACTCCTTTAGAGACCAGAAACTTTGGGCCACAGTTAGGTGACAAGATGTAGGCAGCAGGTGGTTTGGGTGTCACTCATCTCATTCAACCACCATGAGGGGCTTGGATGAATGGTCAGCTCCACTTGTGACGATAGCCAATGTGAGCTGGACAGAGGCAGAGCGGTGAGAGATGGTTTAAGGGGTTTCTAACTAGAAATGTCACTCCAAGGTGTGATGGGAAGGAAAATGCCTTACAGGTTGGCAGCAGCTGGTATAGGCCCTGAACCTGGGATCTAACTGAAGATCTGGTGCATGCTGTGACCTTGCTTTGTGCATGAGGAGCAGGGGTGATGGAAAAGGCCGTGATATTACCAGTGAGGATAGGCACTCTTAGCAAGCGCAGGGTAGCTGCCTATCCCAGGATGTTTTTTCTTCACACTATGGAAATCCCAGGCCTGGAGTTGAGGTGTGTGACCTGCAGGCAGGGTTGGGTTGGCCTGGCTGTGCCACAGTCCTTGTGTGCTGCCTTGCCTTGGCAATTCCCAGGATCTTTTCCCATGGGCAGAACATGTGGCAAATAGGAGTGATGTCGAGGGGCCCTCTCCTTGACTAGCAAAGCTGTGTGTCCCCGAGGGTTTGCCTCTTTCCAAGCTGTTTGCAGTCTGCAGGCTTCTTCCTTGAGGTGCTTCTCTCCCCTCCTCCCCAGGTGTCTTTGTCAGACAGGACAGGATTAGCAGTGCTGGAATCCAAACCCCCTCTACCCAGGGCAAAACAGAACACATACCTGCTGGCACATCGCAAGACTGGGCCACCTATTTCACAACTCCAGTCAAAGCCTAGGTATGGACCACAAAATAGCTCGGGGTCAGAAAGGTGAAGGTTCCAGCTGCCTGGCATGTCAATGTGGTTTCATTTCTGGGTATGCAATTGCAACAGTCAAGGTGTTACATGGAATAAGGTGCAGCTGAGTCTTGGTGGAAGGCTGAGGGCTGTTTTCTCATGGTGAGCCACCAAGATCTTGTTCCAGCTCCACCAAAGTCCTTTTTGCACAAGCAGGACTATCTTAGATTCACAGTGTGCTGTGCTCCAAGGCCAGTGTCTCAAAGGGTGCTCTGCTGCTTCTCTGACTCAGAGCTGCAGAGGTCTTCTTGACCTGTTTGACATTGAACGCCTTTGTTGCTAAGCTCCTGGCACTTGTCTTGCTTGAGATGTGTTGCATGAGTTGGAGATCCTTGTCTGATAAAACGTGGACATTCTATCAGGATTTGCTGATGAAAATGTGCTAAGTGTGTCCTCTGCTTGTGTGCAAGTGGAAGAAACACGTGCAGACCAGAGAGAGCATGGCAAATCCATGACCCAGAATAACCCCAAGTTACACAACAACTTTTAGTGTGCATAAATTTATTTTTTTCACCCTTTTGAAAAACTTAATGTTCAGATGAACTTGCTTTTAAACTGCTAAGAAAAAAAAAAGTGGCATAAAGCCTGTTTTTGAAAGGCCAGACTGAAAACAACACCTGTGGTGTAGGAGGCTTCTGGCTGCAAAGAGCTGGAACATTATTTTGTGGATGTATTGCTGCAGATTTGTGCTAGACTCACGTTTCCCTGGCTGTGCTCTTGGGTGCTGCTGGAGGTAGAATACTGGGGAGGCAGGACCTCAGGTGGGACCTCATGCCTTGTTGGTGCACCCCTCTCCCTGAACCTGGAGACGTGTGTGACTAGCTTGGGGGGCACTGCTGCCTCCAGGCACCAGGCTCCATTTCTGCTTCTTTGCCCGTTTCGATTTTGATGTCCATTATGCCAGCCTGCTGCTACAGCCTCTTGTTTCGTGAGGAAATCAGACTGAGTTGGTTCTCCAAAGCTGTTCTGGTCATTTAGGAACAAGGGAGGCCTGGGTGACCCGTGTGAGTCACGTGAGCTGGAAACCCCCTTGCTGTGCCACAGAGAAAAGGAGGAAAACCAAGATACTGAAAAAACTGAAGGGCACCCAGTGACCCTGGTTGAGAAAGGCTGTAAGGGCCAAACATCATCTCATGATGACTTTGGCCTGATGGCCCCTGCCGTTCCCAGGAGAAGTAGTAGAAGAGGTGACCCAAAGAAGAGTCCTTGGGCAGGTCCTTGTTCCGGTGGCACTCTGTGCTGGCTGGAACACCTGGGGAAGGCAGGATGAGAGAGGGAGGGAAACCATCCAACTTCCAGGCTGCTGGAAACAGATGGGAATTTTTTTTTTCCCTCTGGATTTCTGAGGCTGGTTGTGTTGAGAGACCCATAATCACATAGCTACTGTTAAAACAGCAGCAGCTTCATTGTCTGGAGCAGAGGATGTGAGGAGTCACTAGGGCTAAGTGTAGCACTTGGGTATGAAGCTAAGAAAGTGATCTAAATCGATAGTACACCAATGTGTTTGAAGTACATTGTTGATTTTTGGGTGCTCAGTGTGTGAGGCCTCTTTGGTAGATGGAAGTATTGCCTGCTTGATGTCCTCCTTGAATTTGGGTGTTAAACACTTCATAAAAACCAATCCCTTCAAAGTGTCCTTCAAGGTTTCGTGTTTATCTCTGAAGTGTTGAGTGCCAGACAGCAGTTGTGTCTGGCACGTGTTTGCCAGGTTTTGTTGTTCATTTTCCAGACTCCTGGTTCAATGTTCTGCCTTGGCTGTGGTAAAAAGTGTCTTGTGGCTTCTAATAAAAGCGATTTCTTGCTCATAAAAACTCTCCAGTGTCCCTGAGGAGTTTCCTGATGCTTTGCTCCAAGCTGTGTTATTCCTGTATTGAATCTCCTGTCTTCTTTAATCTTGACCTTCAATCTGTTTGCTGTTCTGGAGCAAAGGCTGGCAATCTGCTGACTTAACAGCTCAGATTCCTGGGAAGACCAGCATGATTGCGTTAGTTGTGTCTTTGCTGATGCCAGCAAATTTTCTTCCTTTCTGCTTCCCCCTGCCTAGTAGCTTTGCACAGAGAAGGGAAAGAGCAAACTAATCCTGACCAGAAAGGCCCTTTTCCTTCTCTCCCATGCAGATGGGGAGACTGGAGCTTGTTCTCCATCATCTCCCCAGGTGATACATCTCCCCAGGCCTCCTTTCAGCTGCTTCTCTTTCAGGCTTTCCTAAAATACTTGGACCATCTCTTCTGTGACATCTATTTAAGCAGACGTTGCATGGCCTGGTTGATCCTTGAGCTGTGAAATGCTCATAGACAGGCTGTCAGGTGAGGCTCTTTGTTTAGGAAGGTGGGATGCTGCTGCTAGTCCTGGTGCTGAGCTGCTGTGCCACCTCGTACACACCATGCTTTGGTCTTGCTCTGGGCAGAAACCTGTTTGGGCCAAAGCAGCCTCTTCTGTAGTTATCCACTGGATGTCCAGACACTTCTTTAATGCAGATGACCCTCATCCAACCCACTGGGAATTGTGGGTGGGGGAATCCAGCCTTTCCCATAGCGAAAGAGCTGGTTAAGAGCTGAAAATCTCCTGGTGCCTGTTCAGGGCTAGTTCTCTGGGGAGGCTCTTTTTTGAGCATGCAGATGCTCAAGGAGTTACAGCAGCTTGAAGTTGTAGACATCAGAGATCAGCCAGAAAGTAAATGCACTTTCAGGTGTTAGTCTCGGGGGAGCTAGAGATGGGCTGTTGAATCACAGAATGCACCCATGAGAGGAGCACAGGGACAGAACATGGGTTGCATCCATGTTCAACACGCCCAGACGTGTTGCCCTGTCCGTTGTTGTCTTCCACAGACATTCCAATGGGAACGAAACACTTGGCATCTCCTGCCAGGGCAAACCTGATGTAATGGGTGCAGGCACAGAGTCACCTTCCTCGTGACTTAGTCCAAACATGCAACACGCAGAGGTCCTGTGACCAGAGGTAGGTTGTACCATACCTGGAGTAACGTCTGCCAGGACAACCTTTAATCTGGTGGCATTACTTTGAGGTGAATCTGTCCCAGACAGAGACAAAGGTTTTGCTTGTCTGAGGCATTTCTGAGCTGGCACTAGAAGTCAAGGAACTTCCCTGTCATGGGAACGTTCTTGCTTTTTCTTTTCATAGAATCACAAAATTGTTTGTGTTGGAAAAGATCTTTAAGATCATGGAGTCCAACCATTAACCTAACACTGCCAATCCCACCACTAAACCATATCCCTCAGCACCTCATCTAAATGTCTTTTAAATACCTTCAGGGATGGTGACTCCACCACCTACCTGGGCAGCCTGTTCTAGTGTTCTGCTGTGGCAGACTGGTTGTCCTCCCTTTGAAGGACACCTCCTGTGTGTTGGTTCCCTAATCCATATGAAAGACTCTCTATTGAAATGGTTTGGAAGCAGCCAAATCTCTCTGGTTCAGAACTCTTGGGGAGCTTTCTATAACCTGTTGTGTTGGGGTTGACAGACCAGAAGTGGAGGTTATTTTGTGAGTCAGGAAGGTGATGTCCAAGCTGGGGACAGTGGCCTCTTGGGTAGCAAATAGAAACATGGCTTTGTATGGACATTTCCTTAGGTCAAAGATTTCCCATCTTTATTTCAGAATAGCTGGTTTTGGTCCCTGCCCAAGCCCAGTCAACTCCTACATGGTCAAAATTTCTGAGAAACTTGAAAAAAATCCTACTCTGCTCCCACATGACATCGATATACCAGTGCTTCCAGAGATCCTAACTTTGGACTGATGCATTGCTCTTTAAAAGCCCTCCATAAACCTCTAGTTCCTGCTTTTTGATTTTCTGGGCTTTCAGCTCTAGTTTGAAACTCTTCATTTAGATCGAGCACGAATCTTCTCCCCTTCCCACCTGACATCATTGATTTGGCACTAATTAATTGCATGTCAGTTAAAAATGTGGAACGACTGATTTCTGCCAGTGCAGAGTTTGGGGCTATTGTGTGTGTGTTCTATTTAACAGCCTCTTGCTGTCACAAAAAGATGATTTCTGCATTTGTAGAACCAGATCCTTGCTGGTGTTGCAGCAAGTTGAGATGTGCACTGAGGATAAGGCCTGTGGTGCCTTAAACCCCTTTGTCATCCAGAGATGGACCATTTTCAAACTCCTGTCATGTGCAGACCCGTGAGGTTTTTGCAAAGGGCGTTTGACCCCTGTACAACAAAAGACTGGCTTATTTTAGTCTTGTTCTTTTTCTTGGACTCCCACCAGTTCCCAGAATATGCAAAGGAAAGGCTGAAAACCCTTCTTCTAGAAGCTTTTTGATGGACCTGTTTGACATCTCTAAAATACAGCCAAGCAGAGAAATCCTTTGCTGGGTCACAGCAACATGGAGTTCAATCCAGCCAGGCTGACTGGATTAATGGCCCACAGGCAAACACGTAGGGCAAATCTTCTCATCTTTTGAACTGGGTATCAAAGCACTCAGCCTGCATGGAAGCCATGAGACATGTACTCCAGGGATGCTCCAGGGCTCTGGCTAAACTGGGAGCTGTTCTGCAGCGCTGGGGACTGGCAGCCAGCTCCGTTGGATGGTTTGCTTCCTCCCACCGCTGTGCCAGGGGTTGTGCAGCCTTGCTGCCAACTGCCTTGAGCCACGCAGAGACTGCTGCTGGCCTTTGGGCCACCCAACAGGCACGAGTTGGCCACCTCCGGCTGTCAGTGCCTGGAGACCTCTGGATCTGTACACCCTGATCCCCAGGTGCCTCCAGGAGAGCTTGCTGCGCGCTTCAGCACCCACGTGGGTGAGTTAGCGGAGAGATTGTTCTTTGCAGCTTCTAATCCGTGGGGGAATTGGGAAAGCGGAGACTGTGAAATGTTCCTCCCTTCAGCCCCCCAGGAGAGCTCTATATTTAGTGGCTGGTAATCTCTGCTGCAGCTCTGTGCCTCTAATCCCCTGCTCCGATATCCTCCCTGAGGACGAGGAGAGGCAGAGGAATCAGCCCCTCTGACATGGGGGGCTGCAGGATTATGGAGCATCTCCCTTCCCTGTCCCATGGGCTTGGCATCGAAACTTCTTTGCTGGCCTGCAGTGTGTACACCCAGCAAAGCGTGCTCCCAGAAACCCCAGTAAGGGAGTGTGGCTGGGTTTGGTGAGGGGATGAGGCAGATCATCCTGGGACTGCGTCTGGCACAGTGCGGGGACTTGCCTGGAGTAGGTTAGGTGAGGGTTTGCTGCAGGAGCGGGGCTGCAGGGAGTAAAAATAGTACTTGGATTTAAAACAGAAAAAGGAGGAGGCTGTTTCCCCCTGGCTGTGTCACTTATATCTTTTTTTTTTTTTTTGAGCGGATCCTAGAAACTTCTTTTTTTTTAATCAAATTTGTGTTTTCTGGTTCCAAGGGGGGCGGTTTTTTTACAGGGTGAAAACTTT